>JAJEJO010000162.1:0-32833 GCA_020662805.1 Glaucomys volans
GTCCTCCTCAGCTCAGATTTGGTGGCTGGCTGCTCAGACAGCATGACCCTGGCTGTCTGCTTCATGACTCCTGGGTGCCGAACAGATCGTCCTCTTATGTGGGGCAGTGCCTGTGCTTCCAGGGTCAAGTCACAATCGACCACTATGACTGTGGGCCTCGCTATGGCTGCAGGTTCCCCCAAGCATCCCCAGCAGAGGCTATGACCAGCTGTGGGAGCTGTGGAGTGCTTCTTGTTGAACTGTGTGTCTTGGACTGCCTGCAGGTTCTGGAAGCGCTGAAGATCCCTGTGGGCCGCTTTCTCTTAGAGTGTCATTGTGCTGCTCTCCTGACTCCCCAAGGGGACATTTCATCTGTGTTCAGCTGTGGAGGCCCAGGCCCCGCTGAGCAGCTTGCAGCGGGCTCCCAGCTGTTACTGACCTGCAAGAATATGAGACTTTCTGTGGCCCATCAACTGCTGAGAAGTGCCCTTACTTGTAGTCACTGAGCCCAGAGGAACTGTTTTCTGTAATGGTCTGTGAGGCACTGGTACAGTCTGGGGGGCACCATCTGCTGCTGGATGTCAGGCCTCAAGTTGAGGTAGATGTCCGTGGTTTCCCTCACGCCCTGTTCTTCAAATTATAGACTACATGCTAAGGAAATAAGCAACTAATGTGCAGGTGATAATTATCTGGGAACGGGTCATTTGTTTATTCTTTAATATCAAAATGAAAACTTTACAATTCAGTAAAATAAACCCCTCTGTAGTGTCCCCAACAAAAACGCTGGCGTAGGGTCTTCAGGGTACCAGCCTTGTATTCTTTCTGTTGCAGCAAGAAGGAGCATGCCCTTTCTTGATGTCACTGTGCTTTGCTTCTGCCTGGGTGACACAAAGAGGTTGGGAGGACATGCTTGAAGCTGGCCCCCTTGGACCTCCCACAGGCCCTGCCTTCCTCACCTGCAGGGCCTTTAGCACAGGCAGTGCTCTGGGTCTGAGCTGTAAGAAACTATGTGCTCAGGATGGCAGTATCAACCCACAAGACAAAGCTCGCCTTGCCTCCAGGTGCTCTGTTTCTGCCCATCCAATGGGGGGCCGGAGGGGCGGAATCCAGAAGACAGGAAATACTTCAGAAACTGCCTGCCTTGTATTTTGCTTAATGCCAGGAAATGCGTTCCACTCCTAAAATTTCACATTTCCCTTCCCTTGGGTATTAATGAGCGGTCTAATGTGCAAAGCCCTGGGTTCCAGACATTAACACACGGAGTGAGAGGAGAAGGATGCAGTTCAAACAGACATCCATAAGAACTTAGCCACTCACCCCCTTGGCATCTTCTCTCCTCCAGAACTCAGTTTCCATGTGACCAAGGTTCCCATTTCTGCTCTCCACTGAGCCTTATTTCCCCAGTGTTTCTTCATGGCCTCTGATTGTCTTGCACTCTTGAAGGCAAACCTCAGGTATCCTTGCCTAAGAAGGAGATGAAAATTTTACACCAAGGTCTCAGGGACATGGGAATGCAGGCATCAGGACACTTCATTGTCACCCTGACTCACAATCTTACTAGGTCCCCTGGACTCCTCCTCTGTATTCAAACTGTAAATTCTTATCCCACAGATGACAGATGTTCTCCCATGGCTTCATCAGCTAACACTGGAGCACCAGCCATTCATTACCCATATCATAGAATGGCCTGCGACTCTTTCCCATGCCTGTACTGTGTATGTGTATTCCTGATTTTCACCTAGGGATTGGTGATATCTTTTCTCTTTGGTCACTACGAACTTGCAAAGGATTTAGAAAATAGCCATCTTTTGACTGAGAGAAAAACCACTATCAGAAAACATCATGTGAAACACCCACCATGTTTGACTTATCCAAGTCCACTGTTCCAACACATCCATACAAATGTCTATGCAGGCAGTGAGATGGTACAGTCTGTTTGCATTTCAATTCCATGGAGTTATGCATTCAGTTTAGACACCCTATTTTCACTTCTGTTTCCCGAGCAGTGTTTGATATTGTCCTGAAACATTTGCAAGGCTTGTGTGTCAGGAACTTTTAAACCATTCTCCAAGGTTTCGTGTTTTGGGTAGGTCTTTACAAAGCATTTTGTGCTCATTAGGTGTCGTTTCTCATAAAATCCTTCATCAGTTCCATCTATGTATAGATCAATATAACATAAATGCTTATTTCCATAATCCTCTCTATATTCTTTTAATATCTAAGTACACACTAAAGCAAGAGTGAGTTGTTTGTTTTTTTTAATTCCTGCATTCAACACAACAAGTGAAGAAAGAAGAAGTCCACATCTCTCCAATTCGGTCACCAAGATGAATGCCTAGAGAGAACTTTGACCAGGAGTTTCCCTCCATTCACATGCAGCTGCACACTTTCATTAAAGTTTGTTTATTTGCATATAAATAAAACAAAAGATATAAATCCCTTGACCCCAAAAGTCAGATGCATCACAATCCTTCTAATACTAACCATCACCACACAAATATACAGCTTTTAAAAAGTGGCAAACCAGGTGCTGTGGAGCACGCCCCTAATGTCAGCCAATAGGGAGGCTGAGGCAGGAGCATCACAAGTTTAAAACCAGCTTCAGCAATTTAGTGAGGCCCCAAGGAACTCAGCAAACCCTGTCTCAAAAAAACAAAACAAAACAAAAAAACAAAAAACAAAGGACAGAGGGTTATTGCTGAGTGTTTAACAGCTCCTGTGTTCAACCCCTGGTACCAAGAAGAAAATAAGTTGCATATGCATATGCATGGATGTATCCATACATATCATATGTACCTTTCTCCATAGAAAAAGGTAAGCAGGGTCATTTCACACATTCTGCATCAACACCTTACATCACTGGCGTGGATCCACACCAAGATCTAGTTTTGAATGCTTGAAACCCTATGGCAGGAATATCCCAGCGAGTCCAAGCCCACCACAAAAATGGCTCTAAGCAGGCGAATGTTGGGGAAGGGAACCGTTGTACACATTTGGTGGGATGGTACAGTAGCACAGCCACAGTGGAGATCGGTATGTGGGTTTCTCCAGAACAGGGGTGGGAACCACCATTCCAGCCAGCCAGACCATTTTTCATATTTATCCAAAGGAATGATAACCTCGGCTCGCTGCAGTGATGCACCTGTACCCATCTTGACGGCACCACAGTTCACAAGTTATGGATCCAGCTTCTGCAAAACATTCGGGGTGTAAGAACGCTTCCAGATCGTTGCCCCTACTTTCTCTTATTCTGCTAGCTGCCTCTTCATGCTGTCCATCGCGTCCTTTGAGGCAAAATGAGATGGCTTCCCCTCCAACCGTTCTGTCTTCTCTCATTTCTGCTTTCCCCACGGTTTGCAAGAAACCACTGCCACATCCAAGGACAGGAAGAATAATGACTGTATTTTCCTCTAAAATTTTAGAGGTTTGACTTGACCTTTAAAACGTCGATGCATTTTAAGTGAATTTTCCCACAGGCTCCTCTGAATAACAGCTTTCCAAGTGTAGGTGTGAGTATGGATTCTCCTTGCACGTAGGTGCACTGGAAGAAGGTCCAATTCTTCCCTGCCCTTCTCTTCATTCCACACAATGAGGCCCACCTGTGACCAACTGGACACGCATCTGATGCTGTCCTATACCACCCAGAGCTGACCTGTCCTTGTGGTTCCACCTGGTGGGCAGAAGGGATTGGAGCACAACAGCATGGTGACTTCACCTAAGGGATCGCTATCTCTTGCTCCAAGGAACCTGAACAAGAAAGGAGTATCCAGTCCTCAAACCTTAGAGGTCCAGTCCCCAAACCTTAGCACCTAGGTCCCGCCCCACCACTTCCTGTGGGAGTATCTCCTGGCTGCTGCCATTTCACTATGGGCCCCTTACTCTGCAGGTTCCATGGGGAGCTAGAGCGCCAGTGTCCGGGTGTCCTTCAGGGCCCTAGGAGAAGGCAAGGAGTTCCTGAACCCAGCTCAAGCCTCTTGCACCTCCCTGCTGGGCAGATCTTCCCAACAGCTAGGACTCCTGGGAAGGAGGCGTTGATGGTGCAGGGCATCTTGAAACTCTTTCAATATACTGGAAGTGGTCTGGACATAACGGACACAGGGACAGGGGCAGACTCAGTTTTGCCTTCTGAGGTGGAGGAAGTTGTAACTGGTACAATGTGTGGATTCTTCTGTCCTTTTCTCTAACATTTGAAATCACACTGAAGCCTAAAGCACTACCGTCACAAAAAATCTTGATTCTTCAGACATGCAAATGCCAAATGCCCAGTATAAAAAGTTGGGAGGCCTTGCTTGGACATGGACCCTTTGGACCTGGAAAGGCCCTGCCAATCTGGGAACACAGAGCTTTTGGGGCAGTTGGACTCAGGGTTTGAGGTTTAGACCCAGCCTGCAGCTCCAGGAGCTCTGCTTCTACTTATGCATTTTGAAGAACAAAGGGAAAGCACACCTGAGAGACTCCAGAGAGTGGCTGCCTGGCATTTAGCTCCACTGGAGGTAACATTCTCTGTCCTTGCCTCTGACTCGTGGTTGGCACGAGATATCAATGTAAGAGGTGCGTGCAAAGCCCTGGGTTCCATGACAGCAACACACACACACACACACACAGACACACACACTCAGGAAAAAAAATTAAAAGGACACATTTGAAAACTAAACTGTCCCATTTGAGAGGGGGTGTCAGGGAGAGGGGTAAAGTAGGTTGTAGGGATTCAAAGGGAGGCCTCCCACAGACTCAGCAAGTGTTCTACCAAAGTCAATATCCCAGCTCTGTTCACGTGTGTGTTTGGGGGTATGGGGGTTTGAACCCAAGAGCACTTAACCACTTATTTCTATGGGGTGCTGCGGATGGAACCCAGTGCCTCACATTGAGAGGCAAGTGCTCTACCACTGAGCCACAACCCCAGTCCTGAACAGGGTGTTTTTCAAATACATATAAATCCCAGTCAAAAGTTGTTCAGAGTTTGTCCCATCATTCATCTCTTTACATTGGAACGCAGGCACCTTTTCCTGTTACTAGTTTTGTGCCCCCTATTTTTGACATTTTTCTTTCATTTTAGTTTCTATTTCTTCTCATTTGAAAAGTAATACTATTATTGCTTGTAAGTTTTTCAGAAAACATGGAACTATTGCTTGAAACAAATGACAGCCGGGCGCAGTGGTGCATGCCTATAATCCCAGCAGCTGAGGCGGCTGAGGCAGGATCTCAAGTTCATAGCCAGCCTCAGCAACAGCGAGGCCCTAAGCAGTTCGGTGAGACCCTGTCTCTAAATCAAATACAAAATAGGGCTGGGGATGTGGCTTGGTGGTCATGTGCCCCTGGGTTCAATCCCTGGTACCCCAAAATAAATTTTTAAAAAATGAAACAAATGACAAATATTACTTAACAGGTATTGAAAACACATATTTAAATTGGTAAAGTTTCACATCTAATTTATTTTTGTTTAGGGTTGGCTTTAACGTTGGACCACTTCTTCATCTCCCTCTACTAAAAACAAAATATAAAAGATGAAATATTCTCGTTTAATATATCAAAGAATTTGCAAGAGAGGAAGAAACCACCAGGCTAAAAAGTCTACAGGGGGGCTGGTGATGTGGCTCAGTGGTGGAGGGCCTACCTAGCCTGTGTGAAGCACTGGGGTTGATTCTCAGCACCACAATAAGATGAATAAATAAAATAAAGGTACCGTGGCCATCTACAACTAAAAAAATTTTTTTAAAAGTCTATGGGCAGAGAGATTTTTTTTGTTTTTGGTTTGAAGATGTTTATTGGTACTCTTACATCTGAGATTGATTTTTTTCCTACATTTTTTTGGGGGGCAGAGAGAATTAAGAAGAGCACTAGCCTGTTTGGCATTCTGGCATTTCCTTACAGGTGGCAAGGAGCACAAGATAAAAAAAAACCTAAAAGGAATTATAACAATTAAAAATTACTCATACTGTAATGTTCCTCCAAAGCAAGCACTTATACACCACATGGTACTGATTTATTTTATGAACTTTCAAGCAAAAGATCATTCCAATCTTTACATCGTTTAGAGGGGAAATAGAACTAAAGCATTCCCTAACGTACTCTGAGCCTTGGTACCCAAATCAAACATAGAATGTAACTACAAAAGCCAGGCATGGCCGGGTATGGTGGTGCACACCTGTAATCCCAGGGACTCAGGAGGCTGAGACAGGAGGATCATGAGTTCAAAGCCAGCCTCAGCAACTGAGTGAGGCCCTAAGCAACTTAACTAGATTCTGTGTCAAAATAAAAATCAAAAGGGCTGGGGATGTGGTTCAGTGGTTCAGCCCCCTGGGTTCAATCACTTACACACACACACACACAAACATACACACACACACACACACACACGCACACACACACAAAACCAAAAACCCAAACCCAATAACAACAGAAAAACAAAAACAAAACAAAAGCTGGGCAAGGTGGCACGAGGCTGTGATCCTAGCAACTTGCCTATAATTCCAGTGACTTGGTTTGTGGACAGCCTGAGCAACGTAGTCAGGCCCTCTCAAAATAAAAAAGGAAGAGGGCTGGGGATGTGGATCAGTGATTAATCACCCCTGGGTTCACCGCCTGGTACCCTCCCCACCCCAAAAAAGAATGTGACTGCAAATAAAATTAGGGCCCCACTTATGAATATAGATATAAAAATTCTAAGATATTAATAAATCAAATTCAGAATTTTATAAAAGAAAATAATTTGACCAAGTCATATCCATCTCATGAGCACAAAGGAGGATAACTTGTAAAAGGAATAATTAATTGTCAGATTTTCAAAAAAAAAAAAAAGGGAGGGGAAAGTACATGGTCATCTCAATAGGTCCAGAAAACCTAAAAATTTCTGGTAAAACTCAATACCATTCACACTACAAATTCTTGTGAAACCATGAAAATAAAAGGATTTCCATAATCAGATTATCGTTATCAATTTGTCATGCTCTATGAAAAACTACTTTTCAACTCAACCTGAGAACTACTTTTCAACTTGGCTTAAAAACAAGAACTCATCACAAATCCACAAGTATGCTGCTTGCATGGATCTTGCATGGATTATCCTGCATCTGTCATCAGCTTTGGGCCACTCTGGCAGCTCTGCTAGTCCTGTCTCTTCCATGTGGCGGCAAATCCACTGTGGAGAGCGCTAGTTTCTCCTCCCCATGTGTCCCATCCTCCAGGAGCCTCGCCTGAGTGTATTCATACCTGGCAGCAAGTCTGCAAGGCAAAAATGGAAGTACACAAGACTCCTGAGGCCTGCACTGAGAATTGGCTTCCATTACAGACTCCACATGGTTTTTCTTCAGTATGCAGGATTGAACCAAGGGGCACTCTACCACTGAGCTACATCCCAGTCCTTTTTACGTTTTCTATTTTGAGGTAGGGTCTCCGCTAAATTGCTGAGGCTGCCTTCCAACCTATGATCCTCCTGCCTCGGCCTCCTGAGTCGCTGGGATTATATGTGCCACCACACCAGGCTCAGACTCAACCTTTTGATGGAAGGTGCTGAAAATTCACACGTGAAGGGCATGGACACATGAAAAGGAACAATTAGGGCATTTTACACCCTCAGTGTACTTCAGGTATCTAGGAAACCTACATCTCAATGCAATGCTCCATGAGGAAACAGCAAAAGAATTCCTTTCTCAGCTATAAAAATAGAAGCCTACTCAATTACGATTCTACTACGTTGAGTCCTGCAGACAATGAAAAAAGAAAAAATGGAATTAAAGCATTAGGATTATAAACGAAAAAAATTAAGATACCATATATAGCCAGGTGTGGTGGAGCATGCCTGTTTTCCCAGCGACTCGGGAAGCTGAGGCAGGAGAATCACAGGTTGGAGACCAGCCTCAGCAACTTGGCAAGACCTTGTCTCAAAGCAGAAAAATTAAAAGAACTGGGGATGTAGCTCAGTGGCGAAGTGCCCCTGGGTTCAATCCCCAGTATGAAAACAATAAAATAAAATGTCCTGTATAATTATAGATGTATATAAGAGAAGGTATCAAAACTCTCTAGGTGTATGATCAATACACACAACAGACCGTTTTCGTTTTTTTCTTTTTTTGTATACTGGGGATTGAACCCAGGAGTGCTTCACCACTGAGTCACATCTGTGGCCTGAGTTTATTTTTTATTTTGAGACAGGGTCTCCCTAAATTGCTCAGGGCCTCGATGGGTTGCTGAGGCTAGCTTTGAGCTTGAGATCCTCCTGCCTCAGCTTTGGGAGCCGCTGGGATGACAATCATGGTGACATGGCAACCGGATCTTATTTTTTATTTTGAGAAAGTGTCTTGCTAAGTTGCTGAGGTTGGACGCCAATGGAGAGATTCTCTGGGGGGCTTGGTTTCTTTCCAGATACCGATAGATTCAAGCACATTTTTGGTCAAAGAGCACATAAATTCTAAAGTATGGAATCACATTCAAGTTCCAGTGTTTCAGTAAGAAATTTTTTTTAAAAAATGCTAAGCTGGCCATGGTAGGGCAGGTCTATAATCCCAGTTACTGTCGAGGCTGAGTCAGGAGGATCACACATTTGGCGCTGGCCTCTGCCATTTAGCCAGTCCCAGTCTGAAAGGAAGAAATAAAAAAGGGCTGGGGATATAGCTCAGTGCTCCTGGGTTCAATCTCCAGTACCTACCCCAACCCCCAAAAAACACAACTTTTTAAATTATTTAGAGACAACTTTTACAAGATTCATTATGGTTATGTACCAAATATTTCCATTGCTCTTCCTGGACATTCTTAAAGTCAGTGTTATCTGGCCAAAGGATGGAGTTACATCCATAGATCTAATTAAATAACTAATTAAATAACTATCCTGACATATTGCTGAGAATTGAACCCAGGGCCTCACACATGCTAGGCAAGCGCTCTGCCACTGAGCCACAACCCCAGCCCCAGCAACTAACTTATGATGCTGTATTTTAGAACAAGACTATTGTGTTTCTAGTGAGCCTTAGGAACAGACTATTGGACACTCACATTCATGTTACACTGTATTTTCACGTTGTTCCCAACATCTGATTGCCAGAGAGAACAACATTTTATTTTATGCACTTTTTTTCCTACTGGGGTTTTAACCCAGGAGTGCTTTATCAGGGAGCCACAAAAGGTCCTTTTTATTTATTAATTTTATTTTTGAGACAAAGTCTCACCAAGTTGCTGGGTCTGATCCTCCTGCTTCAGCTACCTGTGCCTCTGGGATTACAGGAGGGAGTTACCACACCGGACTTTTTATGTACATTTGGAAACAATTTTTAGCTCTACATGGACATAATATCTATTTATTTTCATTTTTAGTTGTCAATGGACCTTTATTTTATTTATTTATATGCAGTGCTGAAAATCGAACCCAGTGCCTCACACATGCCAGGCAGGCTCTCTACCACCAAGCCCCAGCCCCAGCCACTTCATGTACATTTTTAATGATACTTTTCATACATTATTTGTTTAGTAATACTCTGACAAACATTTGCAAGAACTATGTAATTCCACCAACAGAAATGCATCCTTAGTGGATGTTTATTTTTTTCATATGCATAGGTTTCTAAAAGTACACGTGGGGGCTGGGGATGTAGTTCAGTGGTAGAGGACTTGCATAGCGTGGGAGGCCCTGGGTTCAATCCCTACTACCACAGGAAATTAAGGGAAAAAAAAAACAGTAAAAGTACATGTTGGATCATATTGAATCTATTTTTTTCCTGTATCTTTAATGCATTAATTCTTTCACATGGGCCCATATCCTTGTATCATTTTCAAATTTAATTTTTTCCTACAAGAATAGCTTTATTTCCCCAGGTATATAAAGGTGACGCATTGTCATACCCGACGAGAACAAGATCATCCAAGTCGTTCGCGTGAAGCCAAAGGAAGCCTTTATTATAGCTGGCCAGCAACACCACCCATACACCTAAGAGTGGTGTGGAGGGGGAAAGCGCTGGGTCCTTCGTTGTCAGCATTTACAGGGAAAATGACGGGTGAGTGGGGTGGGCGGTAGGGTCACTGTTTCCAGTTTCCACTGTTTCCACTGTTTCCAGCCAATGCGAGCAAGCCACGCCACAGAAGCAGATGTCAGCGATTAGCGGTTAGCTGCCTCTCCCTCCTGAGGGAACATTTGGGCCTTTAGGGACTTTCCAACTTCCTTAATTTAAAGGGCACCCCTGGGCCTCCGGGAATTGTTTGTTCCATTTCTGGGACATGGTATTTGAGAATTTTATTTCTTGGGGACTGTAACAACATGGCATTTCAAAATGTCCAAAACTGGAGACAATTAATTTGAAATCAATCAATTTTCATGATTCTGCCTTTTATACATAAGAATTTTTATTTTGTGACTTTTCTTTCTCTTGCAGACATAAATGCTTTTTTTCATAAAATGGGTTTTCTATTTAATGTTTTTATATTATTTTTCAGATTACAAGCACCTTGCCAAAACCTTTCTTTATTCTTTGAATGTTTTTTAGATATTAAAGAAATTAGTTCATTTGTTTAATGAATTAATCATGATTATTATTTCTAAAACTCATACTCCATTTATATGATGATAACCTATGTTATTTAAAATCTATTTCACTCACACGTCATTACTGCAACAAATTCGTTCCATGATTTTGCTAAGGAAACATAGACATATTTTTTTTTTGGAACCAGGGATTGAACTCAGGGACACTCGGCCACTGAGCCACATCCCCAGCCCTATTTTGTATTTTATTTAGAGACAGGGTCTCACTGAGTTGCTAAGGGCCTCACTAAGTTGCTGAGGCTGGCTTTGAACTCCCGATCCTCCTGACTCAGCCTCCCAAGTCGCTTGGATTACAGGCGTGCACCACCACGCCCGGCGACATATTTTCTTTTATTGAGAGAGATAGTTCAGTGAAATTTCATCACAGATACATTTTGTAGTCTACCTGTATTTGTTAGGAAATATATTGATAAAGCACACAAAATTTGTCATGACCAATTTACTTGCTCATCAATGTCCTTTCTATGTTAAGCATGGAGGTCCAAATATACATACACACTCTGTCAAACTCAATGTCTTACCTATATCTTTCCATTTCCACTCACGTAATCACACTGAATTTACAAGTTTAATTTTTCCATTTTATTTATTTTATTTCCATTTTATTTATTCATGCTGGTACTAGGGATTGAACCTGGGGTACTCTACCAGTGAGCTACATCCCCAGTCCTTATAAAAATTTATTTATTTACTTTGACACCTCTGGATTGAACCCAGAGGTGTTTAACCACTGAGTCTTATACCCAGCCCCTTTTATTTTTGTTGTTTGCTTGTTGTTGAGACAGGGTCTCACTAAGTTGCTTAGGGCCCTTGCTAAATTGCTGAGGCTGGCCACAAACTTGTACCTGGCATTACAGGTGTGCATCACCGAGCCCAGCTCTTATATACTTTTTTTTTTTTTTTGGTACTAGGGATTGAACTCAGGGGCACTCCACCACTGAGCCACATCCCCAGCCCTATTTTGTATTTTATTTAGAGACAGGGTCTCACTGAGTTGCTTAGGGCCTCACTAAGTTTCTGAGGCTGGCTTTGAACGCGTGATCCTCCTGCCTCAGCTTCCCAAGTGCTGGGATTACAGGCATGTGTCATCACGCCTGGCTTATATACGTTTTAAAGTAATAAACTGAGTCTCCTATGTTTTCTGTTTTTGAAGTAAACCAGATTTAGTATTTAAAATTTTTTTTTAAATATGTTTTTAGTTGTAGACGGACACAATATCTTTATACATTTATTTATATGCGGTGCTGAGGATCGAAACCAGTGCCTCACATGTGCTGGG
Organism: Glaucomys volans; assembly: GCA_020662805.1. Classification (NCBI taxonomy): domain Eukaryota; kingdom Metazoa; phylum Chordata; class Mammalia; order Rodentia; family Sciuridae; genus Glaucomys; species Glaucomys volans. The sequence continues at coordinate 11,787 of JAJEJO010000162.1, forward strand.
CAAGTGCTCTACCACTGAGCCCCAAGCCCAGCCCAGATTTAGTATTTTTATGTACCTTATTCTAAGCACCTTAGTTCGGGTTACCATAACAAAATACCCTACACTGAGTGATTTATAAACACCAGAAGTTTATTTTTCCTCTTTCTGGATGCTGGGAAGTCCCAGAACAAGGTGCTGGTCAATTCAGGTCCTGGAAGGAACCTCTTCCTGGTTTTCAAATGGACAACTTCTTATATTCTCTCGTGGCAAAAGGAGAAAGCTCTGGTCCCTTCATCTCCTTCTAAGGGCAATAATCACATTAGGGAGGCCTTCCCCTAATGACCTCATCTCAACCTAATCAACTTCCAAAGTCCCATCTCCAAATACCATCACATTGGGTTCAACGGTATGAACTCAGGGGGAACACAAACATTCAGGCCACAGCACCAGGTTTTCACCCTGGCCCCATGTATAAGTAATGCATTGGAACAAATCACTATGTTTTTATTAGCTTGGAAAACATTTATTATCTCAGTTTCTGTGAGCTAGGTCTGGATGCAGCTCAGCTACATTTTTGGCTCAGGTTGTCCCAAGTCTCAAGAATTCAGGCCTAAACAGAAAAAGCTGAAAATACAAGGTCAGGAGGACATCTCTGGGTACCAATCCATGTATCCTTGCCTGGCTCACCTCTGATTGTCTCAAGGAATTCTGCATTTTCTGGATAAAGACCTAGATCTTGTGTGCTGGGCTGTTGGCAGCCATTTCTGGATAAAGACCTAGATCTTCGGTGTTGGACTCTTGGCAGCCATTTGCCTGGGGCCTTTGGAGAGTGCCTGGGTAGCTCTCTTCACTATCTCAGAATCTATTCCGGTCAGAGGTTACTCAAAAGTTTTGTCCAGTGGTTTCTTTTATCATTGGAACACGGCACTTTCCTCATATCATAGACTCCAACTGCTTTCTGTAACTTCTTTGGGGATATCTGTGTGTGTTACCACTGATCTTTCTTTTCTTTTTCATTTTTATGGGGGGCAGGTATGGGGAAATGAACTCAGGGGTACCCGGCCACTGACAGACATCCCCAGCCCTATTTTGTATTTTTTTTTTTTAAGAGACAGGGTCTCATTGAGTTGCTTAGCATCTCGCTTTTGCTGAGGTTGGCTTTGAACTTGCAATCCTCCTGCCTCAGCCTCCTGAGCTGCTGGCATTGCAGGTGTGCGCCACCGCGCCTGCCTATCATTCATCTTTTAAAGAGAAATCTTAAAATCATTCTCATTAAAAACTAAGACATGATACTTGCCAAGGATTCAGAAAACAATCAAACACTAAGTTACGCACGGGCATAAAACCCGTTAAGATCACTGATAACTTCTTCAATTGTGTCCTAGTCCTTTCAAAACACAGAGTCCTATATTAACATTCATATACAAGAATAAATTTCTATTAAAAGTAGATATTTGTACATTATAATTTGAATAAAAAATCTGTACTCCTTATTCCTGGGCAGTTTGAGAAAACAATGTAACTTTTTTTATAATAAAGGTATGTAAAATTTATTAAATTAAATCGTATCTTGAAATATTTACATCACTCAGTAGATCTCTAAGGTCTGTTTCCTTCCTTCCACAATCTAAGGAAGTGAACGCCGATTTTGTATTAAACTTTAATTTCTATAATAATAATAATTCAATACCACTGATTGAATTTAAAAAGATTGGACTAAAAGGAAAGATCCAATAATATGCTGCCTTCAAGAGATGCATCTCATAGAAAAAGATACCCACAGACTAAAGGTGAAAGGTTGGGAAAAAACATACCATGCACATGGACTCAGTAAAAAAGCAGGAGTTTCCATTCTCATATCAGATAAAGTGGACTTCAAGCCAAAATTAGTTAGAAGGGATAAAGAGGGGCATTTCATACTGCTTAAGGGAAGCATAAATCAGCAAAACATAACAATCATAAATATTTATGCCCCAAACAATGGCACATCCATGTACATCAAACAAATCCTTCTCAATTCCAGGAACTAAATAGACCACAACACAATCATACTAGGTGACTTTAACACACCTCTCTCATCACTGGACGGATCTTCCAAACAAAAACTGAACAAAGAAACCACAGAACTCAATACCAAAATCAGTATTTTAGACGTAACATACATATGTGGAATATGTCATCCATCAATGAACAAATACACTTTCTTCTCAGCAGCACGTGGATCCTTCTCTAAAATAGACCATACGTTATACCACAAAGCTAGTCTTAGCAAGTACAAAAAGATAGAGATACTACCTTGTATTCTGTCAGATCATAATGGCATGAAATTAGAAATCAATGATAAAATAAAAAACAGAAACTACTCCAACACATGGAGACTAAATACGCTATTGAATGATGCATGGATAACAGAAGACATTAGGGGGGAAATAAAAAAATTCATAGAGGTCACCGAGAACCAAGATACAACATATCAAAATCTTTGGGATACTATGAAAGCAGTGCTAAGAGGAAAATTCATTGCATGGAGCGCATTCAATAAAAGAATGAAAAGTCAACAAATAAATGACCTCACATTACAGCTCAAAGCCCTAGAAAAAGAGGAACAGATCACCAAAAGTAGTAGAAGACAGGAAATAATTAAAATCAGAGCAGAAATCAATGAAATTGAAACAAAAGAAACAATTAAAAAAATTGACAAAACAAAAAGTTGGTTGTTTGAAAAAATAAACAAAATTGATAAACCCTTAGCCACACTAATGAAGAAAAGGAGAGAGAAAACTCAAATTACTAAAATTCGGGATGAGAAAGGAAATATCACCACAGACACTATTGAAATACAAAACACAATTAGAAGCTATTTTAAAAATCTAAACTCCAACAAAATAGAAAATCTCGAAGATATCAACAGGTTCCTAGAGACATATGATCCACCCAAACTGAATCTGGAGGACATACACAATTTACATACATCAATTTCAAGCAATGAAATAGAAGAAGCCAGGCACGGTGGTGCTTGCCTGTAATCCCAGCACTTGGGAGGCTGAGGCAGGAGGATGGCAAGTTCAAAGCCAGCCTCAGCAATTTAGTGAGGTGGTAAGCAACTCAGTGAGACTGGGCTGGGATGTGGCTCAGTGGTGGAGTGCCGTGGGTTCAATCCCCAGTATCAAAAAAAAAAAAAAAAAAAAAAGAAAGAAAGAAAAAAATAGAAGAAGTCATCAAAAGCCCACCAACAAAGGAAAGTCAGGGACCAGGTTGATTCTCAGCCAAGTTCTACAAGTCCTTCAAAGAAGAGCTCATTCCAATACTCCTCAAAGTATTTCATGAAATAGAGGAGGAGGGAACCCTTCCAAACTCATTCTATGAAGCTAATATCACCCTGATACCAAAACCAGACAAAGACACATCGAGGAAATAAAATTTCAGACCCATATCCCTAATGAACATAGATGCAAATATTCTTAAAACAATGTAAAATTTAAGACCTCATTTTGAATAAGTCATTAGGAAAGATGATTCTCAGTGTTCCATGCATTATATGCAGTGAATACGTTACCTATTTTCACCTTAATTGTAATTTGGCTCATACTGGGTATTGTTTTGTACAAAGCCTTCTATACCATCTATTTAAATTGTGTGCTTCCACATCAATATGTATCACTGTTACCTGGAAATCTCTACATTTGATTTTAGAAAGTGGTTTCCTTTCCAGTAATTACATTAATTAATTACACCTGCAGTTGGCACCTGTTCCCAATTTGAGAATTAAAAAGCAAAACTAACAAATCAGTAAATGGTACAGTAATCAAAACTGGAAGAAAATTTTTCACATTTAAAAATTTTTTAATTAAAAAATTTTGACCATAATATTCTCATGTCTTACCTATCCATATATATATTTAGTTTTGGTAGCAGGGATTGAACCCAGGGGCACTTAACTACTAAGCTACATCCCAGACCCTTTAATATTTTATTTAGAGACAGGGTCTTGCTGAGTATCTTAGGCTTCGCTAAATTGCTGAGGCTGCCCTTGAACTTGCAAGCCTCCCACCTCAGCCTCTGGAGCCGCTGGGACTACAGGTGTGCACCACCGCACCCAGCTCCACATTTATTTTTTTTTAACCTAAAATCCCAGTTACCATGTATCTCAAGTGTTCAGATGAGCTTTCCTCACTTTGACTTTGAGGTCTTTGCAAACATCATCAACTATTCTTCAGAATATGTAATATTTTTAATTCTGCCTCTCATCTTTTGCATTGCTTAGAATTAAGCATACCTGCCTACAGAATAAGCAGATATATTACCCATGTGTAAGGAAGTGCAGAAAGGCCACAAGTAATACCTGCTCAAGCAGATAAGGACTTCTAAAAGAAGGGCGTCTTGAATTCTCCCATTTTCCATCATCAGTTAGAGACACAAATATTCAAATTCTCAAGTGGCCAACACATTGAAACTTAACAACAATTACTTCTGCACCACACATGTTTGTTTTACTTTACTGGTCCTCAAATTAGAAAAATGTCGGTGCCTTCTTAAATACACAACCTACCAAGAACAAATGGAAACACCTGATCCTGAACCCCACTTTCCTGAAGGGAACTACTATTAGCAGCTCGATGAGTATGCTTGTTTAAATATTAGAAAAGTGACCAGCAACTATTCTTGAGAACTGACGTTATTTAATTGAATAGATTTAGCACACATCTAGTGCGTGCCACAGTGCTAGACACACACACCCACACACGCACACATGCACTAAACGTTTCCATTTCTTCAAATCAATCCTGGTTACACTATCCACGAAGCTTGGTGTCCTGGGTTTTTACTTTTTCCCCCTTTTGGGGCACTTGGATTGAATCCAAAGGCACTTAACCACTGAGCCACATCCCCAGCCCCTTTTATTTTTTTATTTTGAGACAAGTTCTCACTGAGTTGCTTGCAGCCTCCCTACATTGTTGAGGCTGGACAGGAACTTGTGATCCTCCTGCCTTAGTCCCCAAGTCCCTGGGATTATAGGTGTGCAGCACGATGCCCAGCAAATTCTTTTTTTGCTTAAGAGGTGCATTATAATATTGGGATTCGTTACGCCATCTGTGTGGTACCATGAATTCTTGACTTTGCACATGATGGTGAGCACGGTCCCATCACATTAAATATTCACGGGAAACATGATAGTTTTCTTTTGGGTAAATCTTACAGTATTCCTTCATGGTTGCTCAAATCCTAGGACTAACACTCATCTTGAAAAAAATCCACAGACGGAGCAAATATATAGCAGTCAAGTGATACTCTTAAGTCAAGAAGCTGAATAGGGGGGCTGGGATTGTGGCTCAGTGGTAGAGCGCTGCCTCCCACGTGTGAGGCCGTGGTTTCAATTCTCAGCACCACATAGAAATGAACACATAAAAATAAAGGATCATACACAACTAAAAAAATTTTTTAAAAAGAAGCTTAAAAAATTTTCCATCTCTTGCATTTTGGTGACACTTTTACTAATTAACTGTACGTGCAGGGCACATGTGTACAGGTTGTGAGAACTTGGTAGCGATTTGGATTCATGCGGTACCTGTGGAATAGGCTTATGGTTTCAGTTACTTTCTTTCTATCAGTTTTCTCAGGTCTTATATCACAAACCTCATCAAATGTCATCCAGAAAACTGAATTTTCTATGAAGTAGAATTTAGAGAGAGGATTATATTTGCATAAAACTCAAAGGCCTTAAAAATCTGCATACATAGAGAAGTACAATGTTGTTAAGAGAAATACATCTTGTAAGATGCTATTTTCTCAATTATATGTTGGGATGATGTAGGTTTCTTGATATTTAAAAAAAATTTCAAATGTAATCTTTTCTTATTTTCAACATCTCATGGCTGTCAATAAGGACAAGTTAAAACTTTAAGGCAAACCATTGGAAGCACTCTAGAAAGTTACAAAGTTTGTTGTTTGGCTTGAAGTTATCTCATTCACTTTTCTGAATCCATGTTGACGCCTGTTGAAATTCACCCAATTGTGTATGTAATAAGAAGAGAAACACAGGCTATTCATTTACTTACTTATTTGTGGTGCTGGTGGGTGACTGAGCCCATGGCCTTGCGTATTCTAGGAAAGCACCCTACAATGGAGCTATATCCCCAGACCGAGGTAGGCTTTGTGAAAAATTTTGTTGTCCTTATATTCACCAAGTGGAATAAACGGTTTGGTCCTGAAGTTCCCATTTTGTTTTTTCATCCCTAAGTCAAAGTGTGAGCATCTCCCCTGATCAGGACTTGGGGAATAGATTTCAATCTTTCCAGAGGCTTAAGAAAACTAAGTGCTAGGGGCTGGGGTTAGAGCTTAGCAGGAGAGCGCTTGCCTAGTACCTGTGAAGCCCTGGGTTGGATTCTCAGCACTGCATCAAAATAAATAAAGTACAGGTATTGTGTCCATCTACAACTGAAAAAAATAAAAAAATAAATACTGCTATAGCTGAACCTGGACAGTGGACGCTCTACCACTCTCCAGTTCCTCTCCGCTGCCTCTCTTGCAAAAGACACTTCAGTGAGAGGTCCTCTTTGGCCCCGACTTTCTACGTCCCTGTGGAGCACGGCTATGTGCTCACTACGACACAGGCAGAGAGAACAACCCTTGCTAACATGGAGTAAACAGTTACGTCCCAAACCTCGAGGGTCTCATCTTCCTTAGAAGGCCAACAGCTAAATAACCCACTGCTGTCCCTTATAAAAGACAATCCCCAGACTACCCCCAAATAGGATCTGAGTGACTTGCTCTAGGTTTGATTTCAGTGGGGAGATGTCTTATATTTGACCCACCGGCTGCTGCCCACTCTGTCCCTCTGCCACCTCCACTCATCAGCTTCTTCCCTGGCATCCTGCCTTTGTCCAGAGCTCCTGATCTGAAGTGAAGGAGGCCTACTCAGGACCAAGGCCCACTCAAGTTCACAAAAGGCCCAACCTTTTTCAGCTGCTGGGCCTCATGGAGTTCCTTCACAATTTGGGGTTCTGCCAAAGGACTTCCTCTTGGTGGCAGTACTGCCTCGGGAAAGCTGCTTAGCCCTGCTTCCCAGGCCCTTCTCCCACCCACTCAATCTGAAAAAAAGCCAGCCACCAAAAGACAAAAGAGCCAGGGGCAAAGCTGCCCAGGTGTGTGCCTTGTTTGGGGAAAATCTGCTTCTGGTTCCCTGCTGAAATCAACCTGAGGCCTGTACTGCCCAGGTGCATGGACTAGTCTTTGTATTTCAGGACTCCCATTTCTACTCCACCAAGCCCTTGCAGACCTGCTCCTCTTCCTTCAGCCTTGACTCCCAGCATTTCCCCATGTTATTTGCTTCCATGAGCAATTTTCAGCAGTCCAGGGATAAGAAAGTGAAAAAACGGATGCACATAAGAGCCTGGAGAATTAAAATCCTGTGCCCCAGGTCAGGTGCCTTGTCTCATGCCATTCTCTCTGGGAGGTCTCCATTCTCTGACCTGAGCCTTTGGCTTGTGTGTTCAAATGGAAGCACTCATGGCTAGAACCCTAAGAGAAGGTCCAGGTGGTTCTCATATCCAAATTGCATACTATGAATCTCTTGGAGTGACACACTTACTTGAACTTGTACAAATTCTGGTCAAGAAGGTTATGAGTTTGTCCCACGGTTTCATCACTTAGCATTGGAACACAAGCACATTCCCTTCAGGCAAGTCAGTATATGACCATTAATGACATTATGATGTATGCATGTCCCACTCATTTCATCTTGGGGGTCAGTCTTAAGTGTTTTCTCATAAGCAAGATATAGTGCTTGCACAGAATTTAGAAAATCACCATAGGCTGATCATGAGTAAAAGCGCTAATCACCAATAACCCTTTGTATATTTACTCCCATTCTTTCAAGACACATAGTTCTATATTTATAGTGATACACTACACTAAGTTTACAATTAAATTGGATTCATATATGCATCACGCCTTAAACCCCAAATTTTCATGTTTGACTCCTGGGTAGATTGAAATTATTCTGAAAAGTGTGCAAGATCTGGATTTTAGACAATACAACAGTCCCAAAGAGTTTCTTGATTGACCGATTCATTAAAGAATATTAGGTTCTCATGCAATGTTTAAAAATTTATACAGAGGATATAAAATACATACAATACTGTGACTCAACAATCTTGAGTCCTGCCTTTCCTAATCATTACTATGATGGTATATATATATATATATATATATATATGTGTGTGTGTATATATACATATACACATATATATACATATAAAATGTGTAACATATACATAAGAAAATTAAATTGAACAGGTACTGGGTACTATGTCTCAGATCATTAAGGTTCCTTTTTTATATACTTTTCAGAATGCGTACCAAATTTTTATCATTTTCTGTAAACTGTAGAGCAAACAGAATTCCATAAATGAAGATTGAAATTGGCATTTCTCTTGAAAATTTTTAAGATTTCAAGAGTTCTCACCAAAAGGTATTTAAGAGGGGATGCTTCTATTAATGAGCTTGACTGTGGTCATCATTTCACAATGTAAACGTATATCAAAACACGTTGTATACCTTAAATATATCCAATTTTCCTTTGTCGATCAGACCTCAATAAAGCTGGGAAGAGTATTCTGGTTTGAAAATTAAGTAGTCACCCCACCTGCTCAAGTATCTGCTCAAGATCAGTAAGGAGCAAAACTTAGTAGATGTTTCGGTCTTAAAGGTAGGTTGAAAACAAGAAGAAATTCACATTTCTCAAAGTCCATCACCCACATGCCTATCCTCAGACAAGTTTGAAATGGATGCAAACTCTTTACATGAAGCTGTAATGCTTCATTAGTGTCTGCTAATATAAATGGTAAGTACCAACACAGACATGAACATGCTGACTGAGAATTTCATTGAATCGCACACTCACACTAGGTATGACGTGGGCCATGATCACAAATATGTGACTTCAAAATGTTTCCACACCTATGTCATTGGGTATACCATCTATCCATGTCCGCTTCTCTTTAAACATGACCGAATGCACACTGGGTATAGTTCACAGCAAGTCTTTAGCACTATTTTATACCCTTTGAGCAGCTGCGCATCAGTACCGATTTCTGAGTGCTTAGAAGTGTTTTTCTATTTTAGTCTACTTTCTTTCTTTTTTGTTCCAGGGATGGGACGCAGGGCCTTGCGCACACTAGGTAAGCGCAGTGCAATGCACCTGACTTAAGTTCCCACATTCCAGGAAGCTCAAGAAATTATCAAAATTTACCTCCTGGGCTGGGGATATAGCTCAGGTGGCAGAGTACTTGCCTCGCAAGCACAAGGACCTGGGTTCAATCCCAGCACCACAAAAAAAAAAAAAAAAAGAAAAAAAGAAAAAGAAAAGAAAGAAAGAAAAAATTTACCTCCTGCCGGCAAAGCATCCGATTTTTGAGAAATTAAGTAGACAATAAATGGTACCTCAGGGTAAGACGAAATCATCCAAATGGCACTGCCACCATTCTTTCATCTACTCGAAAAAAGAGCAGTGTTCCAATTCCCTGGTACCTGGAGCGTTCAAACAAGCTTCCTTCATCGGTAGCTTTAACGCTTTGAAAATATTAGGAAATATTCACCGGAATACCAACATATTTAAAATTTTTGCCTGCTTTTGCTCTTCTAGAAAGAATCATGCCTCTGTACAATGTACCTGCTAGGACAGCCGAGTACGAAGCAGTGAGGCCAGGTCACAGGTAATGCCACCTCCAGCAGACAAGGACTTTGAAAATGGTGGTTCATCTTCCATCCTCTTCTCTCGAGCTGGTCCCCATCTGTGTGTGGCTGTTCTGCTCTAACCCTTCTGGGCCTGGCTGGGTGGTTCCTCATCTCTTCAAGGCCAGGCAATTTAGGTGTACCTGAGCCCTCCAGCAAGCGCAGGGAGTCTTTCTCTGAGCCAGCCAGGGTGGTCCTGCGCTGGGTACTCTGGTCCTCCTACCTCAAAGGACAAGGCCCCAGAGCTTGGGTATACCACGAGTCAACCTTTCTCGAGACCTAAGGGGCAGGGAAAGAGGCCAATATCCGGGGGCCCAGAACTTTGTGGGAGGCTTCCTGCAGTCCCTCCCACACTGGGAGGGTCCTAAGACTCCACCCCAGGACTTCCTGTGCCTGGACATCCTGAAGGCTGCAGACTGGGTCTTGTGCCGCCTGGGGCCACCTCCTACACGTGGACCTTTCCACAGGAGAAGGAACTGGGATCCTGCTCCTCCTGGACCGATTCCACAGAACAAATCCTTCCAAACTAAGGAGGATCTTTTCTCTCCAGGAGAAATCCTTAGGGCTTTTCCCAGAAGCGTCCTCACGATGTCAGTGTTGCTCCAGGAATTTTATTTTAGACTGCTCTGCCCTCCCCCGACCTCGGCCCTCTTCTCCCGCCCCTCAAGTGTGGGGAAAAAAAAAAAAGTGACCCAGAGACAAAGGCCCCAGGAAATCTGGCTGCCTTGTTTTTTGCCCAGGTGGAGGAAACCTGCTCACACTATTGTGATTCTGCTTTTGGTTTCCATCTAAAGTCGAACTGAAGCTTAAACCTACTCTCATCAGGGGTCTTTTCAGTTCAAGAATTCAATTTCCACCTACCTAAATCCTAACAATTTTGCTCTTCTTCACTCAGCAATAGATCTCCCACATTTTCTTATGGTACAAATTGTCTGGGAGTATCAGGGGAGAAACCTCAGGGATTCAGGCCAGGTGGGAAAAGGAAATGGTTCCACCTGAGGGCTTGGAAAACAACAAATCCAAGCACCAGTATGTGTGCTTCTGGACCTGGCTTGCCTCCCACGTTCCCTGGGAGTCCTACTCTATTTTCTGGCCAGAGCGTTAGGCCTGTATGCCCAGGGAGAAGCTTCGGTTTTTCTGAAATTCTTAACATAAGTGTCCAGATAGTTCTCAAGACTTCCCACTAGATAGCGTGCATTTGGAGTGATACACATACTTAAATATGGGTAAATTCCAGTCAGAGGAAACCGGGCCTCAGGGTTTCATCTAAGATTGGAACACAAGCATGTTCCCATGCCATTTTTATGACTGCCAATGGCATCCTAGAAAATTATTGCAAATGCACATGTAAGTTCAGGATCAGTCTTAACAGTATATTCTCCCAAGTATCTCAGCGATGGTACTTGCAAAGGATTCCCAAATTAAACATGTGTGATCAAGAGTAAAGCACAACAAATTTAAAAAGTGTTAAAAAAGAGTAAAGCACAGTCATAAACAACCCCTGTTAAAGGAATCTACTAAACACAGAAGTAATGGCAATAGAAAGGCATTGTACAAAAATCAGATGGCATTAGATAACTACATCTTGTGGGGACGTGTGTGACATTGTAAAAACTAAGTGTTGTGCCTGCGTTTCTAACAACTCTGCTGTTGTTTCTAAAGACTTCACTGGCTTCCACTCAGTCATCATGTGATCCCACCTAAAGCTGTAAAGAGTTACCACCTTCATGGTTTTCAACCATCAACACTAATTGCTTTTGTGCTCATTGTTGGCAAATAAAAATTCTTTGCTGTGTTATTGATTGTTGTCTTAGCACGATCCCTGCCCTATGAACCCCTGGTGCATTTACCCCCCAACTTCCACCATGGACCTCTGGACAGCCCTGTTGCTAAATACCCTTAATACACCATGCCCCCCTTGATGGACAGCAAAGACTTCAGGTTACTTACCCCAACATGGACCCCTTTCAGCAGGAAGTGCCCTATGCTGAGTGGTTCTAATCGGACTCTTAATCAGTTGCACAGGTTTAATGGTTAGAAGAATTATCCTTATAATTCTGGAATGATCTTCCAGAATCTGGTCTGTGAAAAGGGTCACAAATGTCTCTCTTTTCAAAGTATCTTGGGTTCCCCCTAGCAATGTTATAAACTGCCTGCATTTCCTTGCAGATAACAGGTAGTTTTCTGAGGAATGAGACATATCCTGTCCACTTAGGCCAGGCAGGGCTGCAGGTAAATTGCTTTTAGGTAAAGAAGGCAGGCTGGGGGGTCCAGAAAGCATGTGGGGTCAACACAGTGGGCCCATTTTATAGAATAATTCCTTTAAGCTCCTTTTCCCACCGTCCTGTCTATCCCCTAAAGGTATGAAACAAATTTACAATCAAATAGGGCTTCTCCACCTGTTGTAGTTGGACCCTTATTTTTACAAGTTTCCTGGGCAGCCTGTCATTACTGTAAAAAATTTGCGAGACCTGAGTTTTTAGTAAACGAAACATTGGCAAGAGCTTCTTAATTGGCACATTCACTAAAAATATTAGGATCTCAGTGAAGATATTTTCACTATATAAACCTTTTATTTACAACTGGAAATTTAGTGCTTATGATGCCACCTTCGTGTACTGTACGCATAGCCCAAAACAAATATTTAATCACGAATATACACTAGACCAGAAAAGGCAGGGCTTTTCCCCCTTGCCAAAATTTTAACCTATATTTGAATCTAATATTTAATCCTATCATTTGGCTATTGAAATATAACAACAGATCACATTACTATCTAAATTAAGTTTGCATCTCGTATACATCTCAGTAACACTGTGATTCAGATGTGCATTCTATCAGAGCTTTAAGGTGGATGCATTCACATGTTTTTACATTGATCTATAACTCTCATCAGTGTTTCTGTTTCAATTTGTTTTCTGAAAATTAGGCCTTGCAGATTTTTGGGAATAATGATACGTTGCCAGTGAAAAAGAAGTGAGAACAAGATCCAAATTCTGACATATGAATAAATCACATTTTATTGTAAATATGTTGTATATGAGGCTAAATATCAAAGTTTTGTGTGTATACATATTTACATGTACATCCACATACATACACACACACACACACTCATACGTATAGACAAAGAGGATGAAGTTTAATTGCATCAGTACTAGAGTAGCTATCATGCTTAAAAGTATATAATTTTGTGGGAATTTAAACTGTAATTGAGTGGTAGAATATTTCCCTAATAGGTGGGAGGACCTGGGTTCAACCCCAAGAACCACAGAAGATAGATAGATATAGATAGATAGATAGATAGATAGACAGACAGACAGACAGGTAGATGACAGATAAAATTCTGAACATGCCCACACATATATAAGGATACATATTAATGTGTTTCCCTTAAACAATTGAATGAGTACTTAAGGAAACTTTGAACAAATTATTCATCAATATATTATACAATGTCCATGTTCCCACATACATATGTATTTTAAGAAATTAAAGTTTCTTTATTCTACTCCAGAAAGAGCCTTATTATCTAAGAGATTTAAAGCAATAACTACTACAAGAGAACTATTCAAATTTTGACAAGTCATATATCCAAAAATCAATGGTGGCTCAATCTCAACAAGAATAAAAACTTTAAAATGTTTCTCTCATCTCTTATCCTCAAAAAAAAAATTCAAATTCCTTTGTACTTTCAGTGTTCCAATATGTTTTCTATTCTTATAGTAGGTACAACAGTTTCCAAGTTTCATTATCCACTTTTTGAAACTCTGTATTTTTTTTAAGTAGCCTATTATATTTGGTATTTTCAAAATTAGACGTGCTTCTTGTGTTTGGGGGGGGATAGCTCAGTGGTAGAGTTAGTTGTGTAGCATGCACAAGTCCCTGGTTCCATCCCCAGTACCGTAAAAAAATTAAAAATTAGAAACGTTTCTTAACAATATGCTCAAATACAACATCTGTTTATAAAGAAGTACGGAAAATCATTAATTCAACCTTAAACAGACAAAAACGTGTGAGATTCAGTTGTATCTTCATACCTCCTGTTGCGTATGCTCAGGAATATAGATTCCTTAGGCCTCTCTCATGTGCGCTGTGCAGTAGGTTTTCACCAATAATTACTTCAGTATGCATTCGTTCTGGATTTGCTATTGAATTACAAATGAAATACAAGCATTATGAAAAATCTTTCACAAATCTAAGAAAGTCATGTGGAATCACTTTATCCCAAATCAACCCCTCCCAGGGGAACCTCTGTTGGCAGTATAATGGGTACATGTGTTCAAGTGTTGTAAACAAGATGTACAACGGTTTGTGAGAACTAACATTATTTAACTAAATAAATATATCCTACTGCACATCAATAAACTCCCCTATTTGCTCACAAGAGCCTGAAGCACACACATTAACTCACAGATGAACACATCACATTTTCTTCAATTGCATCCTGGTTAATATGTAGGTGGAGTTTTGTGCTCTTCTTTCCTTGCTCTGTATTGGATGATGGATACCTTCCCATAGCCTAAGTATTCATGGTAGTAGTTTATTTTTAAATTCCATAAAATTCCTTTATTATCGATCAACTCCTCAGGATAGCATATACAAATGGCAAAGAAATGATACACAGAGTAATCATAGAACTGGAATGAGAGCATGCTCTCCTCCATATCAACTCAATATTTCAATCCATTGCATCAGCCCTTTCATCTATATGCATTCTATTGTGTGTGAGCGTGCATGTGTATGTTTCTGTGTCTGTGTGCAGAGGTTTGGAGTCATGAACTTCAAGTAGCATCATCTACATATGGGATTTTTGTGTGCTCTGAAAATTTCCTTTTCCTCATGCTTTTCTCTGGACTTTTACATAATTACTGCTTCAGGTGTCATTACATATGCTTAAGAAGACCAGATTTCATGTTAATTATTTCCCAAAAGTTCTGTATCCATAACCACTAAGTATAGGACATTTAGTCATTCCAGCGTCTATATAGAACCATCTATTTTTATAGGAAAATAGAAATTGAAAATAAATGATGCTTTATAACTTGCAGTTTTATTAACTATACATTGGGGCCCTTTTTTCCTTCTGTGAATTTCAAAAGCAAATCCTGATGGTTTTCAACATTTCAATACTTAATGCAAGCCTAGGTGCCATGTAGGTGCCATCTTGTTTGTTGGCTGATTTGGTTTTTGGTACCAGGGATTGAACCCAGGGTACTGAACCACCGAAACCCATCCTCAGCCCTTTTTATTTTTCCATTTCCAGACAGTCTCACAAGTTGCTGAGGCTGCACTTGAACTTGCAATCCTCCTGCCTCAGCATACTGCCACTGGGACTGCAGGAATGTACCAACATGCTCGGCACCATCGTGTTTTCTTGAGAGGGAAACCATACTAATGTTTGCTTACAAGTCTTCCAGATACTTTGTTTTGTTCATATTAACTCTTTAGAATCCATATGTATTTATGGTTCCAATGAATCAGAAAACAGAGAAAACAGTATTTCCAAGGAGCAATTTTCATGACCTTGATTCAGGCAATGATTTCTTAGGGCTACCAAAAGCACAGGCAGCAAAACATAGATTATTTGGGGTTCATCAAAATAAAAATACTTAGTGTTGCAAATGATACCATTACAAAATAAATAAATTAAAAAAAGAGAAAAGACAATGTACAGAATAGCAGAAAATATGTACAAATTATAATCAGAGACTTGTAACTAGAATATAAAGAACATGTACAACTCATTAATAAAAAAAACAAGTCAATTAAAAATGAGCAAAGTTTTTGAATAGACATTTCTCCAAAGAAAATACAAATATGGCCAATAAGCATGCGAAAAGATGTTCATCATTAGCCACTAGGAAAATGCAAATCAAATCATATATTGCTGGTGGGAATATCACATGGTACATTTATTGGGGGAGTGGTACCAAGGATTGAACTCGGGGACACTCGACCACTGAGCCACATCCCCAGTCCTATTTTATATTTTATTTAGAGACAGGGTCTCACTGAGTTGCTTAGCACCTTCCCATTGCCGAGGCTGGCTTTGAACTCGCGATCCTCCTGTCTCAGCCTCACCAGCTACTGTAATTACAGGCATGTGCCACTGTCCCCAGCTCTCATAGTACATTCCCTTTAGAAAACCATTTGGCAGTTCCTCAACACTTGAACATTGTATCACCCTATGACCCAGTAATACAACTCCTGGGCATTTACTCAAAAGAAATGAAAACGTTCTTGAATTTTGATAGCAGCATTAGTCCTAAAAAACCAAAATGTAGAAACAATCTAAATGTCCATCGACCAATGAATATATAAATGCAACATGGTATATGGAAACAATGTACTGCTATTGAGTCATAGAAAAAACAGCATTACTGATACACTGGACAACACCAAAGATCCTCAAGAACTTTATGCTAAGTGAACGAAGTCAGACATGGCTGCTTGCAGCAGCACATGCCTATAATCTGAGCTACCTGGGAGGCTGAGGGAAGAAATTGCAAGTTCAAGTATAGCCTGGACAATTTAGCGAGAGCCTGTCTCAAATGTTTTTCAAAGGGGCTGGAAATTGCTCAGTGGTAGAGCACTTGGCTAGCAAAGCTAAGTGCAAAGCTCTGCATTCAATTCCCAGGACTAGTCAGGTGCAGTGGCGTATGTCTGTAATCCCAGAGGTTTGGCGGGCTGAGGCAAGGAGGATCTCGAGTTCAAAGCCAGTCTCAGCAACTAAGCAAAGCACTTAGCAACTCAGGGAGACCCTGACTCTAAATAAAATATAGTAAAAGGGCTGGGGATGTGGCTCAGTGGTTAAGCTCCCCTGGGTTCAATCCCCAGTACACAGACACGCGCGCGTGCACACACACACACACACACACACACACACACAAATCTCATTACCAAAAAATAAATGCCAAACACAAAAGACCATATATTGTATGACTCCATTTATAAAAAGTTTCCAGAATAGGTGAATCCACAGAGACAGAAAGTTGATGAGTCTATTTCAGAGGTTAGAGGAAGCTGAGAATATAGACTGACTGCTGGCAGGTATCAGGTATCATTTTGGGATGATGAAAATGTTCTAAAGTTTATTGTGGTAATGACTGCACAATTCTGTGAACATGCACATGGACTGTGTAATGTAAAAGGGTAGATTTCGTAGTATATGAATTGTATCTTAATAAATTTGTTTTAAAATGTTTTAAAAATTGACCAGTTAATTTGCAACATCTATAAAATTAAAGAAGAAAACATACTTATCTCACACTGTATAGAAAAAAAGCATTTCACAAAATCAAGCATCAGTCATGACTTTAAAAAACTCTCAGGACATTATAAATCTGAGAAAACACTCTCAAAAGAATAAGTAGTAGCCACCAAATTAGGTGCCCAATATCATATGTAGCAGCGAAATACTCAACACTTCTTAAGATCTAGAGCAAAGCAAGGAATTCATCTGTCACTTCTTGTACTGAACATGCCACCAAATGTTCTAGGAAGTACATGAAGGTAAGGAAGATACAAAAACTAAAGCTTGGAAAGAAGTAAAAGTGCATTTCCTGATATTACTATTACATAGAAAGCTGGTTAGTTGAAATCTACATCTTATAGACAAGGCATGATTGAGTCGTGCTCATATCCATTCACAAAAATCCTTTGTCTCATATTTGGAGTGTTTAGTCTATTGACAGGGGGTGTGCTAATGTATTATTTGCTAAAATTTTTTAGTTGAAGATGGACACAATATCTTTATTTATTTTTTTAGGTGGTGTGAGGTTCAAAACCAGTGGCTCACATGTGCCAGGCAAGCACTCTACCACTGGGCTACAGCCCCAGCCCTCTAATGTATTTATTAATGCATGTAAATTTGTGGCTACCATTATGTCACTTGAACTCTCTTTCTGTCCCTTGTCTTTGATCCCTTTTCCGTTTTCTTTCTAAGTATTTGAACATTTTAGTTTTTAGAATTCCATTATAATTTATCAGTTGGCTGTTTGATTATGCCTCTTTGTGGGCTTTTCGTGTGTGTGTGTGTGTGTGTGTGTGTGTGTGTGTGTGTTATGCAGGAGAGGAGATCCAGGCCTCCTGCATGCCATGCAAGTGCTCTATCTCTGATCTACTTCCCCTCTTGGGTCATTTCCTAGTGATTACTCTAGAGACCGTGTGTCCTTAACATGGCACAATCCAGCTAGAATTTATAGTTTACCAGCCCATGCAGAATGCAAATCCTTACAACAATTTAGGTCTACTGATCACTCCTTCCATCCTTTATTCTAGTGTAGTAATATGTAATTCATCTCCATTATATTATATACACCACAAAATAATGTCATCATTTTTCTTTTAAGCATTCACATACATTTCAAAGGAACTAAGTGGAAATGCAGCCTGTTGTATTTACACAGATATTCAATATCTCTGATGTTCTTTATTAGCACCAGAACATCTGCTTCTCCTTCCATTGTCATTTTTCTTCAACCTGAAGAATATCCTACAGCATCCATTTCAATGAACGTCTGCTGCGCCAATCAATTTCACTAATTGTTTGTCTGAAAATGTTTATTTCATCTTCATCTGTAAAGGATACTTTCAATGGATAAAGAACTCTGGGTTGATTTTTTTCCATCACCACTTCCAAAAGGAGGTTGTACTTTCTTCTAGCCTCTGCAGTCACTGATGAGCAAGCCATAGCTCTTTGAATAAAAGATGTAATATATGACAGAGGTCGCATTTCAAGTCTATGGGGGAAATGGCTGCCTTTCAATAAGTGGTCTTAGGACTACTGGGGATCCACGTATGCAAATGAAACATTATTCCTCCCTCACTCTGTACACAAAAATCAACCCCTAGTCCCTTTTCAGGTAAAGACGTTCATCACAAACCTGCCCTAATGTTATGGGAAACCCGAGTGATCAGGGAGGGCTCTGATGGATTTAAGAGGGGAGCATGAACAGCTAACACTGGGGTTGACATTGGCCTGTATTTCTAAGGCCTGCAAGCCAGGAACAGGCTTTACATGTTAAAGCGCATCTTTAAAAATGAAGAGTATGCAACAGAGACCGTAGTTAGCTTGCAAAACTTTAATTATTCACTATCACACCCTTTACAGAGAGTTTGTTCCCCCTTGCATCCAGTATCCAAGACATCTTCACTCATATTTTCTCCTATTTAGGAAAAGAACATTTTCGAAATGTGGTCTATGTACACAATGGAGCTTTACTCGACCATAAAGAAGAACGGAATTACAGCATCTGCCGGTAAATGGATGGAACTGGAGAATGTCATGCTGAGTGAAATAAGCCAGACCCAGAAATCAAGGGTCGAATCTTTTCTCTCCTTTGCAGAGACTAGAGCAAAATAAAGGATAAAAAGGGAGGGGGGTTGGATATCACCAAGAAAGAGGGAAAATCAGTGGAGTAGAAGGAGGAGATTGAGTGGCGGGGAGGTGGGACAGGGAAGGGGAGGAAATGCAGGACGAATTTGACAAGATCAGCTACATGCATGTATAAATATACCACAGTGAATTTCACCTTTATGGATATCTACAACACATCAATTAAAAATAGATAAATAAATGAGTGGAAGGTAGACCAGCAGAGCAAAGGAAGGGAGTGGTAAAACGGGAGGGAAAGGGGGGCACCTGGGACTGAAATGAGTAAATTAAATTCCATGCCTGTATGATCATGTCAGAATAAACCAACTGTTATGTCAAACGACTGGGCACTAATGAAAGCGTAAAAACTAACATTTTCTTGAAGCCTCATTGTCGTTTAATGCACACTTCCTCTTCATGAAGGTGATGTCACTGAAGTCAACATTGTATGGAACGCAAGTATACTACACTGACATCCAGACACAAGTGACAACCTTTTCTACAATATGGCCTTCCATGAGACCAGTGGACATCATCCCTGAATGAAAGACAGAGGCCTAGTGAATGGTGGGGAGGCAGTTCCCCCGTCGTGGACGACTCTCCCACCAGTCCCAAGAACCAAGGGGGCAGCTCCTGGACTTCTCACTGCCTTCTGTCTTCAGGTCTTAATTCTTTCACAAGACAGCAAGCTGTCGGGTGTAGGAGGAAGGAGGATGCAAGAGACCACTGGGCTTGTGGCTCAGGACTAATCGTGGAGTCAAAATGAAGTTGGGAACTCTAGAAGCAAGATGTTGAATTTGAGAACTCTGTTAGGTTCTTTATAATCTCTTGTTTCTACCTGTGATAGCCTGGCAGTGCTCTGAATATTCTTGCATGGTCAACAGTCATGTCCTTCATTTAAGAACTGTCTGGGTGCTGGCCAGCTGGGGTCCTAAGGAAGGGAGGAATGGGGAGTGGCTGTTGAGTGGCCATCTGGGGTTCCAAGGAAGGGAGGAACAGGGAGCCCTCCTGTGTAGCCAAGCTGTGGAAGAGAGGGTGCAGAGTCACCAAATGCAGTTAGAAATGGCAGTGTGGAGGGAAGGAAGAATGCATTGATGGCGACGAGTTATAAACACCCATGACCACAAAATGCCAACAGCAATTTTGTAAAAAGTACCACCTTTGACAGCAATACCTGAAAGCAACCACATTAAGTAAGGGAAGTTGTCAACTCACTTCCACTCCCTTATCAGATAATTATGGAGCACCCATGCTGTTTCAGGCCCAGTGTTACAATTCCCTTTCCTTCTCTAGACCATGATATGTATTGCTCTCTAATGAGATGGATTTTTCATAGAATGAGCAATATCTCCTTCTCACATCTATTGTCTTTGCAAACAGATCCTATTCCAAGGGGAGAGAGTCAGTGTTAGGGCAAAGTTCTGTGCTTAGGTGTGAATCAAACTACTTGGTAACTAAGAATATTAATTTTTATAGGCTGTAGCCTAGCACAGAGGATTGAAGGAAGAGTGAATGCGTAAGCATGAGGGAAGGTTAGTGGTTTGTGAGTTGAGTGCAGAAGAGCTGAAAGACTGTCAGAAAAGGGGACTGGACCAGGGATGAGTAAATGTTGAGGAAGACTATTCTGCATTGTCCTTGCTAATGTTAGGGGATTTTTACAGATGGTGTGAGATTATATTCATCTTGGAGATCAGGAAAGGGTCAGGCATGCCTGTTTCCCACGTCACTTAACTTTTATGGCTATGGTTAATTTTCCTTTTAGGATGGGTTTTTGTAGGGCACCAGGATGGAATCAGGACTAGCTTTGCAAGAATCAGGTCTGTTTGTTACGTGACTTGATAATTCTGGGAAAGTGGACATTTACATGAGACAGGAGAGTGCAGTTATCAGGGTGAGATGAAGAGAAGAATGACCAAGTGGCAGGTGTGATGCAAGGGTAAGTGAGGGGTGAGAATCA
>JAJEJO010000162.1:32843-279956 GCA_020662805.1 Glaucomys volans
CAATGGGTGAAATTAGGCCTCAGGACAAACCAGCGCCCCATACCTTCCCCTGCCTCTCATGCCTTGAGTGAACAAGGCTGAAAACTACTTTTTTGCCCCTACGTGGGACACACCTCCCTTGACGTTCCTTTTCCCTTCCACAGGGCACAGTGAAGGAACATTGCACACACAATATCACACAGGATAGGGGCTCTGGGCTAGTCGTCTTTGGCTGTCCTGGTTCTCTCTTGACCTCAGCATAACTGTCTCCAGTGACCAGGACTACTGTAGTCTTGGCTGAGGTCATGGGTCACATCTTAGTTGCGGTGTGACTTTAGCTACTTAGCCTCTCTATGTCTAGGTTTCCTCATGAACACAACAGTGATTGTAGTAGTACCTACATCATGGGGTCATTGTGAGGATGAAATGAGTGTATATATGAGTGTGTGAGTATAAATTTATTTTTATTTTCAGAGATGGGATTTTGCTATGTTGCCCAGGCTGGTCTTGGACTACTGGGATCAAGTTATCCTCCTGCCTAGGCCTTCCAAGGGACTATAGCTGTGTCCCATCATGCCTGCCCATGAACTCATGATAGGATCTTTATAGTTCAAATATATTATATTGCAATACTGTCAAGAACAGAGGTCACGAATTTTAAATATTTTATTCATTCATTCTGTCAATAATTTTTAGTACCTACTACTTGTCAAACACTGTGATATTTATGCATATACAATAGTGAGTTAAAACAGCATCCTCAGCCTCATGGAATTTGTTTTGTTTCCATTTGTACTAAACACAATCCCTAGAATATTTTACAAGTTTAATCAATGTTTACGTGACCATTTGTTTATATGAAATATTGTAATTATTTTCAATATGTGACAATGATTTAAATTTTGGCCCATACTTCTTAGTTGACTGACTGGAAAAATGCATTAATAATATTTTCAATTAGCTTCAAAGAACCCCAACTAAGTCCCCAACTAAGGGACTTAATTTAATAGATCTAAATGTGAGACAATCCTGCTAAGAGGATTGCCTAAGGTTCTTTCAACAGATTCTGATGTAGGGTTACTGAGGGAGGGGAAGGATTTTTTTCTTTTCTTTCTTTTTTTTTTAAATGACAATAGAATCTATTTTGATATATTTATACAAGCATGGAATATATATATATATTTATTTATTTATTTTTACAGACTGTATTTTGATTCATTGTACACAACTGGGATACAACTTCATTTCTGTGGTTGTACGCAATGTAGATTCACACCATTCATGTAATCTTACATATACATAGGGTAATAATGCCTGTCTCAGTCTACTATCTTTCCTTTCCCCATTTCTCCCACCCCATTTTCCTCCACACCATCCAAAGTTCCTCCATTCTTCTCTTTGCCCCCCTAACCCCCCCATCATGTATCACCATCCACTTATCAGAGGAAACATTCGGCCTTTGATTTTTTGGGCTTATTTTACTTAGCATGATATTCTCCAACTCCATCCATTTACAAGCAAATGCCATAATTTTGTTCTTCTTTATGGTTGAGTAGCATTCCATTGTGTATATATACCAGTTTCTTTATCCATTCATCAATTGAAGAGCATCTAGGTTGATTCCACAATCTAGCTATTGTAAATTGAGCAGCTATGAATATTGATGTGGCTGCATCACTGTAGTAATCTGATTTTAAGTCCTTTGGGTATAGGCCAAGGAGTGGGATAGCTGGGTCAAATGGTGGATCCATTCCAAGTTTTTTGAGGAATCTCCATACTGCTTTCCAGAGTGGCTGCACCAATTTGCTACTCCACCAGCAATATTTGAGTGTGCCTTTTCCCCCACATTCATACCAACTCTTATTGACAAGCATGGAATGTATTTTATTCTAATTAGGATTCCAGT
Organism: Glaucomys volans; assembly: GCA_020662805.1. Taxonomy (NCBI): domain Eukaryota; kingdom Metazoa; phylum Chordata; class Mammalia; order Rodentia; family Sciuridae; genus Glaucomys; species Glaucomys volans. The sequence goes on from JAJEJO010000162.1 coordinate 34,729, forward strand.
CTGGTAGATATACATGATGTGGAGATTCTCTGTGGTATATTCATATATGTACAAAGGAATATTATGTCAGATTCATTCCACTTTCTTTCCTATTCCCATCCCCCTCCCTTTCCTTCATTCCCCTTTGTCTAATCCACTGAACTTCTATTCCTCCCTCCTCCCTTGTTGTGTGTTAGCATCCACATATCAGAGAGAACATTTGACCTTTGATTTTTTGGGATTGACTTATTTCACTTACCATGATAGTCTTCAGATCCATCCTTTTACTGGTGAATGCCATAAAGTCATTCTTCTTTGTGGCTGAGTGTATATACCACAATTTCTTTATCCATTCATCTGTTGATGGGCATCTAGGTTGGTTCAACAGCTTAGCTATTGTGAATTGTGCTGCTATAAACATTCATGTGATGTGTCACTGTAGTAGGCTGATTTTAACTCCTTTGGATATACATTGAGGAGTGGTATAACTGGGTCAGGGAAGGAAATTTTAACATTGGAGATAAGGAAACTTGCAAAGCTTAATATTATTCTCTTTAACATACTAGAGTCCTAATACATTGGCAAATACAGCGTATAACTTCTTTAAATTAGATGACTTGCCTTAGCCTGGACAATTTAGTGAGATCCTGTCTCAAAAATAAAAAGGAATGGTTGAACACTTCTAGGTTCATTCCCCAATTCTGAAGAAAACAAAAAAAGAATTAGATGGTTTGGTAAATCTCATTTGCTGTTATAATGATCTTCTCTGATGAAGTAAAACATTTTTTTTTTCTGTGCTAGGGATTGAACCCAGGGCCTTCTGCATGCAGGCAAGCACTCTACCAACTGAGCTACATCCCCAGCCCACATTTCTTAGTTTTTATTTTGTTTTTAATTACATAAGAGTTTACATATTTGTGGGGTGCAGCATGATTTTCCAATACATGTATAAATTCTGTAGTGATAAAATCAGGATATCCAGCAGCATATCCATCAGCTTTAACATTTATCATTTTTTTATGGTGAGAAATATAAAGTCCTCTCTTTTAGTTATTTTGAACTACACAATATTGTTGACTATAGTCACCATACTCTGCAATGGAACACCAGAACTTATTCCTTTTATTAACTCATTTTCTGTTTACCAATATCTCCCCCCTCCTTCCCTTTCCTCTTCCCCTTTATATCCTCTGGCAACCACTATTGTATTCTTTATTTCTATGAGATCAACTTTCTTAGGTCCCATAAGTTAATGACAATATGCAGTGTTTGTCTTTCTGTGTCAGACTTATTTCACATAGCATAATGTCTTCTAGGTTCATCCCTGTTGGCATGAATGACAGGATTTCATTCTTTTTATGGTTGAGTAGTATTCCACTCTGTGTGTGTGTGTGTGTGTTTGTGTATATCACATTTTCTTTGCCCATTCATCTGTTGATGGACTAAATTTCAACTTTGAATCTATAAAACTCTGCCTAACCCTGGTCATCTTTCTAAAGATGTGGATTCTTGACCTAGTTCCCGAGACAGAAATGAGAAAATTCAAAATTGTTGCCATGTTTCATTTTATGCTACAAAGAGACCACTTGATGAGCCAATACATAAACCTAGGAAAAGCATAGGGTTTTTGCATAAAAATACATGAGTTCAAGTTTCAGTTTCATTTACTCAACATGTAACCATGCTAAGAATAAATATTTTACTAAAATTAGGAAAATCCAAATGTGATAATTCATGGGAAAGTATAGGTCTAAGATCTGTCATTCTCAAGAATGGTACCAGATTAATTCATTAATTCAGAAAATGTTTATCAAATACTTACCTGTATACCAGTTCTTATACTCCTTGTTGGGCACACACTAATGATTTCAACAACTGATTCTTTTGGGGGATGCACAAATGAACAAAGAAGGAATTTAAACTTTGCTAGTGCTCTGATGGAAGGACATAGAGAAGACTGCATGCTTGCCAGTATTATGGTTTGGTTACGAGGTGTCTCCCCAAAATTCATGTATTGAGGGCTTGGTCCCCAATGCAGCAATGTTCAGAGGTGGGGATTTGGGGAAGCAATTGGGTCATGAGGACTCTGACCTCATCAGCACATTATTCCACTGATAACTGAGTGGACTATAGGGAGGTGATGGAACCTATAGGCACATGGGGGCATGGTTGGAACTAGTAGGTCACTGGGGGTGTGTCCTAGAAGGATTGATCCCCCTCTCTGTGTTTCCTGGTTACCATGAAGTGCAACTTTCTCTGCCATGCTCTTTTGCCGTGATGTTTTGACTCACTTAAAGCCTAAAGCAATGGAGCCAGCTGTCTGTCCATGGACTGTAAGCTCTGTAACTGTGAACCAAAATAGACCTTTCCTCTACGTTCTTTATATCTGGCATTTTGACCACAGTGACGAAAAGCTGGCTAATAGAGTCAGGAAAGCTAATGTGATAGCCAGGCAGGAGAGGATAATTTCGAAAAATATAGATGCTCATTGAAATACTGGACTACCTGTGTGATCTAAGTTCTCTGTATCTCAGTTTTCTTATCTGTGAAGTGGTAATAATAATGGTACCAAGTTTATGGTGTCATTGTGAGGTCTAAATTAATGCATTCATGTGAAGTACCCAGGACAGTAACTGACACAGAGCAGTGACTATGTAATTGCTAGCAGTACTTTTTATCTTATTTTATCTGTCTAGAAGCAGAAGCAGTGTCAGGTACAACTTTACAGAGAATATGATCCACAAGCTTCATTTTGAGTGATGAGTAGGTCTTTATTTTAACTAGGTGGGCAGAGGAAATAAGGGGTAATACTGTGAGCAAAGGTATATTTGGGAAGATCATGAGAAGGTATATAGAGGGAGGCATACAGCATCCTGCATGATCCTTAACTATATTTTGAAGTCTTGCATAGTGATGAATAGCTGCTTTTTTTGCTTTTAGGGCATGAATCTCCTTGGAGAGTATGTTCCCATTTATTTTCTATGTGGTGGTGCTCTTTTTGAAATTCATCTAGTCACCAACATGAACATTCCCCATTACGTTTTCCCATTTTCTGTGCTATGCTTCTATCTTGTTTGGGTATATGAAAATCCATTCTGCATACACTCGTATACAGACTACAGATTTGACAGAGATGATACTGGTGATTGAACAGCATCACTGTGTGTGTCTTCTTATCATACTGTGCACATAATTATTTTTTAACCTGTCAGTAACTTCTCTGGTTTCTTCAAGCAACCTTGACGTTAATTTATTAAAAACTCCTGGATTTTCATCAGTTGGAAGGAATGCCAATGCAGACAAATGGCAAGTTTTTAAATTGAAATTTTTATTGCTACCATATTTCATGGCCAGCCCACTCATCAGACATTTTCACCAAAGGTATTAGGCTTAATGGAAAAAACAAACTTTATTGGTAACACCTTGAAATTCACTTTTAGAAGTCTTGTTTGCATCTAATTCAAAATTTGTCATTACGGTTTGGGTATTCATTTGAAATCCTATTTTTTTTTCCTGCAAATTCACCAAATTTTAAGTAAAATTCAACCAGGTTGCAACATTTGGGATTTTGACATTTGAGATGTCCTTAATAGATAAATGAACAGATAAGTTCAGAATTTTTTGATCCAATAGGGACATCAAATATACATATATATATAAATATATATTTGATTAAAACAACAGTGGAGACAGTTTCAGAAGTGCCAAAGTGAAGTGCATCCTGGTTTTCTAAAATGGTAGATTTAGTGGTAAATACAAATCTTTTTTGGCAGTCAAATCCCTAACGAAGAAGAGTTCACCATTTAATGTTTTTTTTTTCAGATGTATTTTATTTAAAATATTTTTATTTAAATTAGCATAATTATTGTGTGTATGGGATACAGTATAGCATTTCAATACATGTATACAATGTGTAATGATCAGATCAGGGTAACTGGCATATCACTGACTCATTCATCATTTCTTGGTATTGGGAACATTCAAAATTGTCTCTACAAGGTATTTTGAAATATACAATTAACTGTTGTCAACCGTACTTATCCTACTATTCCATAGAATACTAGAAGTTTTTCTTCCTATCTGACTGCACCTCTGGGTTTTATAACACTGAAGGAACCTATATAATCTAACCAAATATTTTGTAGGTTTGGGCCATTGCTGATAGACCAAGGCAAAGGACAAAGGACTGGTGGCTGATTATCAAAGAAAAGGAAATAAGTGGTGCTAATACCTCCAGGGGAGGGGAAGGATCACTTTCCAACACAAGGGATTACCCCCTGGGGCAGCTCTTCCTTGCCTTTTGGTAGGCAAGATATGAGGAGGAGGGATGAGGGAGAAAAGGAAACCTGAGTTCTGTGAAGGTGCCAGACATCCTCACTCTCTCTCACAGGCACCAGCTCTGGGTCTGGGCTTCTTTCTGGAGAAGCCTATCACTGTCCTGTCTCTTAAACAAAACTTGGGGCTGGAGTTGTGGTTCAGTGGTAGAGCTCTTGCCCAGCATGTGTGAGGCATTAGGTTTGATTCTCAGCACTACATATAAATAAATGAATAAAATAAAGGTCTATCACCATCTAAAAAAATATTAAAATAACAAAAACAAAAACAAAAACAAAACTTGCTTTCTATGCTGGCCTCGGTAATTCTCTGGTGTTTAATCTTCAACACAGGGTAGAGGAGCAGGGAGGGGAAGGAGGACTCCATCCTGATTTTCCAAGACCAGTATCACTGAGTTAGTCGAATTATTTTATTGTCTGATGAAGGACATTTTTTTTCTTTTGAAAGAGCTTGGGCAGGGGAAGTAGTCTATGATCGAAAAATTTGGCAACTATCCTGCATATAGCTGAAAATGCTCTAAGCTCTTTCCAGAATTTGGCTTTATATCCCTCTTATACAACTTTTACATTAAAAAAAATGTGACATGTAGTTTTCAGGATTTGGGCTTTAAGGTTTCAGTATTTGGGATTTTAATATTTTGGGAGTATAATTTTTGGAATTTTGATCTTTAAGGAATTTAGACATTGGAAATTATAGACTTTAGGGATTTTGATCTTTTAGGGTTTCAACATTTGGGATTATGACATTTGAGATTGTGTCTTTCAAGATTATGCTTAGTACTGTTAGTACTGTATATGTGCGTGTCACATCATCTCTCTGATACTCTTTTTAGAAAAATTTAAATGTTTTGGTAGCAGGAGTTGAACCCAGGGGCACTTAACCACTGAGCTACACCCCAGCCGACACTGCATTTTCATTCTCTATCCCGGACAAGCAATTTTTTTTTTTTGGATACTGGGGAAGGACCCCCAGGGTGCTTTACCACTGAGCCACATCCCAGTCCTTTTCACCTTTTGAGACAGGACCTCTCTAAGTTGCTGAGGCTGGTTTTGACTTTGCTATCCTCCTGCCTCAGCCTCCCAAATCACTGGGATTACAGGTGGGTGCCACCAGGCCCAGTTTCTAATACTCTTTTAATTTGAAAAATTGATAATATTTACCTCATGCAGTTACTGGGAAGTTAAATAAATTAATTCAGGCATAGAATTTAACATAGTATCTGATATATAGTAAAGAATAAATGAAAATAAATAACGAAATTTTAAGATTTTTGAAGATGAAAGATTTTGTTTGTTCTTTTCTACTTTACATCCCTTTCCCCCACCCCAGTCCCAATCAGATCATCCCATAGTCTGCTCCATTATGTAAATGGTAACACCCTTCCAATTGTTCAGCCCCCAAACATCTATCTTGACTCTTTCTTTCACACTCTTTCAAACCCTGTGAGCCCTATCTTCAAAATGTATCCTGAATTCAATTTCTGCTATCAGTTCAGGTGTGCAAAGTCTCATGAGATTGTCACTTTTATTCTGAACCCAAATGAAACCAAATGATGTATAAAACACATGAATGAGCTGAAGACAGAAAGTGAACTAAAATCAAGAAAGTTAAAAGGCTTTTATAGGAGGAAGAGACTGCTGTTCTCATTTGTGGTGGAGCTGTGGGTAGAATTCTCCATAGACGTTTTAGGAAGAAACTGCTGAACTCAATAATCTTAACTAACAGATGGCCCATAAAATGATAAAGAGGCAGAGGGGCAGAGAAGACCAGAAACATTATCAGTGCCTAAAGAGTATCTGCTTGCTGGATATTTTCTATGTGTCCTTCCAGATTAATTTTCTTTTCTCTTTGATTTTATTTATATATAAAATTACAAGTAAAATTGGTATATGAAAGCTCACAAGGCGGCGGGTGGTCAAAGATATAAGCTCGCCAGGGGGGTTCACCAGAGTCAGGCAAAAGGAGTGGATTGAGATTTGTTAGAGTCTGTGTCCCAGGCAAAATCTCCAGCCCCCTGGGGTGAAAGTCGGGGTGGGAGAGCCAGAAGAAATCGCACCTGGCTTTGGTTTCTCAGGGCTTTTCTATACAGGGGAATGGGCCAGGGGTCCTGCCCAGGAAAAGGTGGACCCAAGGTGGACGTCAGGGTCAGTAGGTCTGCTTCATTGGTCACTTCTGGCGCAGTGTGTTGCTAGGTGTCCTTGCTCCCTCCCCCTGCAGCCGCCTAAATTCTACCTGATTGTATGTAGTTAAGGCATACCACTTGATTTTTTTTGTGGGGAGGGATACTGGAGATTGAACCCAGGGGTGCTTTACTAAGCTACATTCCCAGCCCATTTATAACTTTATTTTTAAATTTTAAGACAGGGTCTCACTAAGTTGCTGAGACTGTCCTTGAACTGGCAATCTTCTTGCCTCAGCCTCCCAAGTCACTAGGATTATAGGCATGTGACACTGTGCCAGGCCCACAGGATGTTTTGATATATGTATGAGTTGTACAATGGCTAAATCAAGTTATTCAACAAATGACCTCACATACTTATTTTTTTGTGGTGAGAACACTTATACTCTCAATAATTTTCAAGTATTATATCATTATTTACTATAGTCACCATGATATACAACAGATGTCATTATTCCTCCTATTTAAATGAAATTTTGTTTTTTTACTAACATCCCTCCTGAGCATTCTACTCTGGTTCTGAGTTTGACTTTTTTATATTCCACATATAAGTGAGATCATGTGGTATTTATCTTTAGATGTCTGGCTTATTTTACTTAACATAATGTTCTCCAGCTTTATCCATGTTGTAAAAAGTGACAAGATTTCCCTGATTTTTAATGAGAAGTAGTATTCCATTGTGTATTTGTACCATATTTTATTTATCCATCCATCAATTGGTAGACACTTAGGTTTATTCTACATCCTATCTATTGGAAATAATGCTGCAATGTGCATGGGAGTGAAGATATCACTTTATCTCACTCATATCATATCTCACAGTCATCTCATATATTTTGAATATAGACCCAGTAGTAGAATTGTGGATCATATGGTATATCTTGTTCTAGCTTTAATTATTTGAGGAAACTCCATTCTGTTTTCCATAATGGTTGTACTAATTTACACTCTGATTAGCAAAGTGCAAGATTTCCCTATTCTCCACATCCTCACCAGCACTTGTTGTCTTTAGTTTTAGTTTTGTTTTGTTTTTGTTTTGTTTTTGGTACTGGGAACTGAGACCAGGAGTGCTTAACCACTGACCCACACCCCCAGTCCTTTTTATATTTTATTTAGACACAGAGTCTTCCTGAGTTGCTTAGGTCCTTGCTAAGTTGCTGAGGCTGGCTTTGAACCTGTGATTCTCCTGCCTCTGCTACCTGAGTCCTTGGAATTACAGGCATGTGCCACCACACCTGGCTCTCTTTAGTTTTTTTGACAAGAGTCATTCTAACAAGTGAGGGGTGATATCTCATTGTGATTTTTTTTCCTGAGAAGTGCTTTATATTTTTTAAGATCTTTATTTTGTTTAATTAATTAATTTTTTTTTACTTTTTAAATTTTTTTTATTCATTTAATTTTGATCCATTGAACACAAATGGAGTACAGTTGTTGTTTCTCTGGTTGTACATGAAGTAGCGTCATACCATCTGTGGAATCATACATGTACACAGGGCAATGATATCCATGTCATTCAGTTATTATTCTTATCCCCTCAACCAACCCCACCCCTCCCTTCCCTCTTTGCAATCCATCCTTCCTCCATTCTTGCCTCCCTTCCACCCTGCATTATGCATCATCATCCACTTATCAGAGAGATCATTCAGCCTTTGGTTTTTTGGGATTGGCTAATCTCACTTAGCATGACACTCTCCAACTTCATCCATTTATCTGCAAATGCCATAATTTTATTCTTCTTTATGGCTGAGTAATATTCTATTGTGTATATATACCACAGTTTCTTTATCCATTCATCTATTGAAGAGCATCTAGGTTGGTTCCACAATCTAGCTATTGTGAATTGGGCAGCTATGAACATGGATGTGGCTGCATCACTGTAGTATGCTGATTTTAAGTCCTTTGGGTATAGGCCAAGGAGTGGGATAGCTGGGTCAAATGGTGGATCCATTCCAGGTTTTCTAAGGAATCTCCACACTGCTTTCCAGAGTGGCTGCACCAACTTGCAATCCCACCAGCAATGTATGAGTGTACCCTTTTCCCCACATCCTTGCCAACACCTGTTGTTGCCTGTATTCTTTTTTTTTTTTTTTTGAACCAGGGATTGAACTCAGGGACACTCCACCACTGAGCCACATCCCCAGCCCTATTTTGTATTTTATTTAGAGATGGGTTCTCACTGAGTTGCTTAGGGCCTCGCTAAGTTGCTGAGGCTGGCTTTGAACTCGAAATCCTCCTGACTCAGCCTCCCAAATCGCTTGGATTACAGGCGTGGGCCACCACGCCCGGCATTGCCTGTATTCTTGATAAAAGACATTCTAATTGGGGTGAGATGAAATCTTAAGGTGGTTTTGATTTGCATTTCTCTTATAATGAGTGATGTTGAACATTTTTTCATTTATCTGTTGATTACTTGTAGATCTTCCTCTGTAAAGTGTCTGTTCATTTCCTTGGCCCATTTATTGATTGGGTTATTTGTATTCTTGGTGTAAAGATTTTTGAGCACTTTGTAGATTCTGGAGATTAGTGTTCTATCTGAACTGTGTGTGGCAAAGATTTTCTCCCACTCTGAAGGCTCTCTCTTCACATTGCTGATTGTTTCCTTTGCTGAGAAAAAGCTTTTTAGTTTGACTCTATCCCAATCATTGATTCCTGCTTTTATTTTTTGTGCTTTAGGAGTCATGTTAAGGAAATCTGGTCCTAATGAAGCCAGAATTGACAGGCAGTTAGTGTAGAAATCAGGGAATCTGGTCAAATTGAGGAATGGAGTCTGGGAAGTTGGAGACACCCCTGGGAGACTGGAATGTCAGTGCCTCCAGAGCCCTTTGATCACCAAGGTTACCTGCTTAACTGCCCCTCCCCAAAAGCTGCAGGCAGGGAGTTGCTAATTAATGCCTCTTGGGTCCCCACCTGGATCTCCATGTGGCCCTTCCCCCTGCCATTGGCACCTCACCTTTTTGCTGTGTCACCATCGCCAAATGGGCAGGAAGGAGAGATAAGGGTCAAAGGAAGGGGCTGAACAAAAGAAGACCCTAACCTATAAAAGAGGGAGGGTGCTCTCACTTTTCGGGGATTCCAGAACATCAGCCATGGCCCCCCTTCTCCCACCAGGGTGAAGTTTGTATTACTACTTTTAAATAAAGCCTGCTTAACATGCTTGCCTTGGCGTGCTTCTCTGGGGTTATACTTCAACACCGGAGGAAGCAGAACTCGTCACTGATATGCAATGGTATCACTAAGCCCACATGATTTGAACCTACTTTTTCTTCTATTAGGTGCAGGGTCTCTGGTCTAATTCCTAGGTCCTTGATCAATTTTGAGTTGAGTTTTGTGCAGGGTGAGAGATAGGGATTTAGTTTCAATTTGCTGCATATGGATTTCCAGTTTTCCCAGCACCATTTGTTGAAGAGGCTATCTTTTCTCCACTGTATGTTTTTGGTTCCTTTGTCTAGTATGAGATACCTGTATTTATGTGGGTTTGTCTCTGTGTCCTCCATTCTGTACCATTGATCTACCTGTCTATTTTGGTGCCAATACCATGCTGTTCTTGTTACTACTGCTCTGTAGTATGGTTGAAGGTCCAGTATTGTGATACCCCTTGCTTTGCTCTTCTTGCTAAGAATTGCTTTACCTATTCTGGGTCTCTTATTCCTCCAAATGAATTTCATGATTGCTTGCTCTATTTCTATGAGGTACGTCATTGGGATTTTAATTGGAGTTGCATTGAATTTGTATGGCCATTTTGACAATATTAATTCTGCCTATCCAAGAACATGGGAGATCTTTCCATCTTCTAAGATTTTCTTTGATTTCTTTATTTAGTGTTCTGTATTTCTCATTGTAGAGGTCTTTCACCTCTTTTGTTAGATTGATTCCCAAGTATTTTATTTTTTTTGAGGCTATTGTGAATGAGGTAGTTCTCCTAATTTCTCTTTCAGAGGATGCATCACTTATGAATAAAAATGCATTAGATTTATGAGCATTGATTTTATATCCTGCTACTTTACTGAATTCATTTATGAGTTTCAGAAGTTTTCTGGTGGAATTTTTAGGCTCTTCTAAATAGAGATTTATTTTTGATCTCTAAATAGAGATTTTTAAAAAATAATATTTGATCAGCAAATAGGGATAGTTTGAGCTTTTCTTTTCCTATTCGTATCCCTTTAATTTCTTCGGTCTGTCTAACTGCTCTGGCTAGAGTTTCAAGGACGATGTTGAATAGAAGTGGAGAAAGAGGGCATTCCTGCCTTTTTCCAGTTTTTAGGGGGAATGCTTTCAATTTTTCTCCATTTAGAATGATGTTAGCTATGGGCTTAGCATAGATAGCCTTTACAATGTTAAGGAATGTCCCCACTATCCCTATTTTTTCTAGTGTTTTGAGCCTGAAGGGGTGCTGTATTTTGTCAAATGCTTTTTCTGCATCTGTTGAAATAATCATGTGGTTCTTGAATTTAAGCCTGTTGATGTGAATTACATTTATTGATTTCCGGATGTTGAACCACCCTTGCATCCCTGGGATGAAACCCACTTGATCATGGTGCACTGTCTTTTTAACATGCTTTTGTATGCGATTCGCTAAAATTTTGTTAAGAATTTTTGCACCTATGTTCATTAGGAATATTGGTCTGAAATTTTCTTTTTTCGATGTGTCTTTGTCTGGTTTCGGTATCAGGATGATATTAGCTTCATAAAATGAGTTTGAAAGGGTTCCCTCCTCCTCTATTTCATGGAATACTTTGAGGAGTATTGGAATGAGCTTTTCTTTGAAGATCTTGTAGAACTCGACTGTGAATCCCTCTGGTCCTGGACTTTTCTTTGTTCATAGGCTTTTAATGACTTCTTCTATTTCATTGCTTGAAATTGATCTATTTAAGTTGTGTATGTCCTCCAGATTCAGTTTGGGTGGCTCATATGCCTCTAGGAACATGTTGATGTCTTCCAGGTTTTCTATTTTGTTGGAGTATAACTTTTCAAAATAGTTTCTAATTATGTTTTGTATTTGAATAGTGTCTGTTGTGATATTTCCTTTTTCATCACGAATTTTAGTAATTTGAGTTTTCTCTCTCCTCTTTGTTAGAGTGGCTAAGTGTTTATCAATTTTATTTTTTCAAACAACCAACTTTTTGTTTTGTCAATTTTTTGAATTGTTTCTTTTGTTTCAATTTCATTGATTTCTGCTCTGATTTTAATTATTTCCTGTCTTCTACTACTTTTGGTGATGATCTGTTCTTTTTCTAGGGCTTTGAGCTGTAATGTGAGGTCATTTATTTGTTGACTTTTCATTCTTTTATTGAATGCACTCCATGCAATGAATTTTCCTCTTAGCACTGCTTTCACAGTATCCCAGAGATTTTGATATGTTTTATCATTGTTCTCGTTAATCTCTAAGAATTTTTTTATTCCCCCCTAATGTCTTCTGTTATCCATGCATCATTCAATAGCATATTATTTATTCTCCAGGTGTTGGAGTAGTTTCTGTTTTTTATTTTATCATTGATTTCGAATTTCATTCCATTATGATCTGATAGAATACAAGGTAGTATCTCTATCTTTTTGTACTTGCTAAGAGTAGCTTTGTGGTATAACATATGGTCTATTTTAGAGAAGGATCCATGGGCTGCTGAGAAGAAAGTGTATTTGCTTATTGATGGATGGAATATTCTGTATATGTCTGTTAAGACTAAATTAGCGATTGTGTTATTGAGTTCTATGGTTTCTTTGTTTAATTTTTGCTTGGAAGATCTGTCCAACAGTGAGAGGGGTGTGTTAAAGTCACCCAGTATGATTGTGTTGTGGTCTATTTGGTTCCTGGAATTGAGAAGGATTTATTGACATACATGAATGCACCATTGTTTGGGGCATAAATATTTATGATTGTTATGTCTTGCTGATTTATACTTCCCTTAAGGAGAATGAAATGCCCTTCTTTATCCTAACTAATTTTTGCTTGAAGTTCACTTTATCTGATTTGAGAATGGAAACCCCTGCTTTTTTACTGAGTCCGTGTGCATGATATGTTTTTTCCCATCCTTTCACCTTTAGTCTGTGGGCATCTTTTTCTATGAGATGCATCTTTGGAGGCAGCATATTGTTGGGTCTTTCTTTTTAATCCAATCCACCAGTCTATGTCTTTTGATTGATGAGCTCAGACCATTAACCTTCAGGGTTATTATTGAGATATGATTTGGGTTCCCAGTCATTTTGTCTTATTTTTGGTTTTTAACTTGACTTGGTTTCTCCTTTATTTGGCTATTTCTTTAGGGTAGTTCCTCCCTATGCTGGTTTACATTGTTGTTTTTAATTTCTTCTTCATGGAATATTTTGCTGAGAATGTTCTGTAGTGCTGGCTTTTATTTGTAAAGTCTTTTAGCTTTTGTTTATCATGGAAGGATTTTATTTCATCTTCAACTCTGAAGGTGAGTTTTGGTGGATATAAGATTCTTGGTCGGCATCCATTTTCTTTCAGTGCTTGGAATATGTTTTTCCAGGCCCTTCTTGCTTTTGGGGTCTGTGTTGAGAAATCTGCTGATAACCATATTGGTTTCCCTGTGAATGTAATCTGATTTTTTTCTCTCACTGACTTTAAAATTCTATCTTTATTTTTTATGTTAGGTACTTTCATTATAATGTGCCTTGGTGTGGATCTGCTGTAGTTTTGTATAGTTGGTGTCCTGTAAGCCTCTTATATTTGATTTTTCATTTCATTCTTCAGATGTGGGAAATTTTCAGACATTATTTCATTGAATAGATTATTCATTCTTTGGTTTGTATCTCGGTGCCTTCCTCAATCCCAATAGCTGTCAAATTTGGCCTTTTCATGATATCCCATAATTCTTGGAGGCTTTGTTCATGACTTCTTACCATCTTCTCTGTTTGGTCAATTTTGTTTTCAAGATTAAATATTTTGTCTTCAATGTCTGATGTTCTGTCCTCCAGGTGATCTAGCCTGCTGGTTATGCTGTCTATTGAGTTTTTAATTTGGTTTATTGTTTTCTTCATTTCAAGGATTTCTGTTTGTTTTTTTTTTCAACATCTCTCTTTATTGAAATGATCCTCTGCTTTCTGCATCTGTTCTTTTAACTGTTGATTGGTGTGAACATTTCCTGCATTTTCTCTCTCGTCTCATCGTTTGCTTCTCTGATCATTTTAATTATTTACATTCTGAACTCCCTTTCTGATATTTCTTCTGCCCTGCTATCATTTGATTCTGTTGATGCAGCATCTTGGTTTATTTGAGACACTTTCTTCCCCTGTTTTCTCATGTTGTTCATGTATCTTCCCTTCTATCAGTGAGAATCTGAGGTATTGCAGCTTCCCTCCTGTAGACCTGTGGTGTCCCTGCTGGTTTCCAATATCGCACCTCCTATCCGTCAGTAGCACTACACCGCGGGCTGGGGCCAGGCTGGAGTAAGACTTGGTCTCTGGGCTGGGCCTCCCAGCATGGAAGCCTCCAGTGTCCACGCTGTGCCCGCTTCCTTCACACTGAAGTCTCCTGCTTCTACTCTGTGCCAGCTGCCCGAGCAGAGGTCCCACGGAAGCACTCTAGACTGACGTCCCAGGTGCGGATCTCTCACTCGTCTGGGCTGAACTGAGCCTGATGTCTGTCTCTGTGTCCACCTCCCGGGCCTGGAACTTTTGTGGGACTTATCTGGGCTGAACCCAAGCCTCCGAGCTGGGCCTCCCAGAGAGGATGACCCAAGTGTCCTCTGTGCCCGCCTCTGGGCTGTGCCGGCTGACCCCACAGAGGTCCCACAGGAGCACTCTGCACTCTGGACTGATGTCCCAGGTGTGAAACTCTCACTCTGCCTCATTGTGATTTTAATTGACATTTCATGGTAATTAGTGCTCAGCATTTTTTCATAAACTTGTTGGCCATTTGTATGTCTTCTTTTGAGAACTATCTGTATATGTCTTTTGCCCATTTAAAAAAATCAGTCTATTTTTTTTACTATGGAATTGTTTAAGTCCCTTACATATTTTGGATATTAACCCTTTATCAGCTGTACATTTGGCAAATATATTCTCTGATTCTGTATGTTCTCTCTTCATTCTGCTGATTGTTTCATTCCTGTGCAGAAGCCTTTAGTTTGAGGTAATCTATTTGAGGTAATCTATTTTTGTAATCTATTCATCTATTTTTGTAGACCACTCAGAGTCTCTATATATCACTGTTATGATTTGGATGTGGGGTGTCTCCCAAAAGCTCATGTGTGAAACAATGCAAGAAGGTTTAGAAGAGAAATGATTGGGTTATAAGAGCCTTAACTCAAAAAGTGAATTAATCCCCTGGTGGGGATTAACTGAGTAGTAATTGGAGGCAGGTAGGGTGTGACTGGAGGAGGTGGGCATTGGGAGTGTGGCTTTGGGGTAAATATTTGGTATCTGATGAGTAGAGCTCTCTGGTCATGTGAGCTCCTTCCCTACACCACACTCTTCTACCATGATATTCTGCCTCACCTTGAGCCCTGAGGAATGGAGCTGGCTATCTATGGATTGCAACCTCTGAAACTGCGAACCCTTGAATAAACTTTTCCTCCCCTAAATTTGTTCTGATTGTGTCTTTCAGTAACGACAGTAGCTGACCAAAGCAATCACTTCGAGCATTTTGAAATGCCCTAGAGGTATGTCCCTATAGGTAATGAATTTGAAATGTCCCTATAGATGAGTAATCTTTCTATAGCTTCTAGGTGGCTCATTTCCAAGGATATTTACATATGAGAGAGGAAAGCACAACATAATGGTGCACCATTGTGCTGATTCTTTTGGCACAAAATCATTTCAATTTTGAATGAAGGAATGGCCCTAAGGTTCAGGGCATTTTTTATTTGGGTGATGGAGAAAAATGGTCATCCATTCTCTAAACCTGTTGTTCCTATTTGGAAAGTGAGCTAGTTGGGCAGTAGGGTTTGAACGTGTTCTCCAAAGGTCATGTGTTGGAAACTTAATCCCAAATGCAACAGTATTGATAGAATAACCTTTAAGAAATGATTATATCATAAGAACTCTGTGCTCATGAACAAAATAATGCTATTGTTATGGGAGGGGTTATTTTCAAGGGAATGGCTTCCTGATAAAAGGATGACTTCAGCTCCCCTCTCCCCTCTTGTGTGCACATGTACTCCTGCTCTATGATGCTTTCCATCATGATATAATGTGCCATGAAGGCCCTCACCGGATGTGGCCCCTCAATCTTGGAATTTTCCAACCTCCAGAAATGGAAGAAATAAATCTCCACCCAGTGTGTCGTCTTCTATTGTAGCAGCACAAAACAGTCAAAAACAGGCAGTTTTAGTCTAAGAAAGTTTGTGATAACTCTGTCAGTTGATAATAGTGTGGCAAGTTGGAAAACCTATGATGACCTTCAATGGTTGGCTGCGGAGAAGCAGGTTCATCTAGGACTTAGCCTTTACTTGAGCCACTTTCACCTGTGTCATTCAGTGTGGAAAAAATATGTGCCAAAGGGACTTGACCTCAAACTGTTCAAAATGCATATTTTTTCTGGTTTCCATGGAGATGGTTGCAGTGAGGCCAGCACAGGTCTTGTACATGGCAGTGTCTGGGGAGTGTATTAGAATTGTGTCTATGATCAATTCCACCCCACTTCCAGGAGAGCACACAGTACTGTTCTTTGGTGTAGAATAGTTGGGGGCACAGAAGAGGCCAAAGGGCCTTTGAAATGGCCAAACCTCCTCTGAATTGAGAACACTAGTCAGAATACAGAAATAAAGCAGGAAGACTGAGAACTGGAAAGCAGAGTAAACTTTGTTATAAACTGGAAAAGCTAAGCAAGAGAGGAGGCACCGACTGTGAGGAGGGGTACAAGCAATAAAGTATCCTTAGTGAGCAAGGGGTCACCTATTTGGATCACCTCGGATGCACTTGCTACCCACTGGAGAAAGGGACATTTAGGATTTCTTGTTCACGAAAGATGCCTAGGTTTCATAATCAAGATGAGAAAAGTTTTCAAGAGTCACAGAATATACCTACAGGCGGCAATCGTAACACTGAGGTGGAAGGAAATAGGGGGAGCGCCACCTACTGGGAGCAAAGGCCAAATCTAGAAGAGAGTTTGGAATGCTGGAAAATAGAGAAGGTGAGAACCCTTGTGCTCTAAAATTCACAAACAGTCCCCCCATTTATACATTTATGTTGCATTTGATGTCTTCTATTTTCAGCATGATGTTCAGTAAACACCTTAAAGTGGGAAGATTCTATACTAGAAGAAGGGAGAAACTGCAGCATCTGTGGTTGCCCTTGGGGTCACATCTCAGTTCATGAACTTGGTGATAGTAGTAGTGGGTGAATTTGCCCTTCCTCTGCCTTTTTCTTCTGTTCATGCCCTTGGATTAGATGTTGCCATCTACACTGGGGAGGGAAGTCTGCTTTATGGAGTTCACATATTCAAATGCTAATCTCATCCAGAATTCAACCTCACAAACACCTGGAGAAAAAAATAATGTTTAATCTGGGCACACAAAACTAACCATCACATTCTCAAGGAGCTGTGGGTTTTTTTGTAGGAACCAGATTAGCAAATTAAGTGGAGAAATGATGGGAACCACCACCCCTTCACTTTTTAGGTCTTTAAGGTGGACACTAATTTTTACCATTTACCAGGAATACAATATTACTTTTTATTTAATATCTTGGTGGTGTAGGGGACAATTTCAAAGGCTTGCAAAAGGCCTTTGCCACTGTGATAGCTCTTCCCCTTAGAGTTCATGAATTCAGCTCCAACCTATGTTACTAATTAGAAACTCCCCAATGGTGCTATCGTGTTCCTCATTCAGATGCCCTCCACTGGGCCCAATTGGACCCCCTGCACAACCAACTCCTTATGCTCCAGCAATTACTAGTGGAGAAAGATAATCTGCTGTGATACTGATCTCACACCTTATGCCTGGTATGTGTGTTTTTCCTATGATAAGTGAAAACTGAAACTTCAGTGCTACTTCTGTCCCACTGCTCAGACCCTGTCATCTTGCCAGGTGACAATGCCTTGGGCTAATATCACTGTAAGCTTGACTGCATATGGCCTACCCAAGTCATGTACTTTCTTCCCCATTTCTCCCAAAACACAGAAAAGGTTCCCTTCTGGATCAACTTGAGCAAACGCCTCCTTACCTTTCTTCTCAGTGCTTCGCTGGGCCCCTCTGAGGCTGTGACTACTTTACAGGGTAGCAGTTTCGCAGCTCATCCAGCCCTCAATTCCAGGTCAGATCTTTTCAGTCTGTAAGGAGCTGCCTCATGCATAAGACCTTTTATATTTTCTCCTCACAGACACACTTCAGGCCCAGTCACTGACACTTTTATCAGCAAAATGAGGGTCCCTGCTTTGTCATGTCCATGGTGACAGCTTCATGACTTCTGGGACCAAGCACCAACTTTCCTACCTGCTAGAAGATGCCTTCAGTGTTAACATCCTTGTTCTGTCCCCAGGATGGTGACACAGACTGTCCTACCCACCCCAATTCTTTCCCTATCTGGCAAGACTTTTGTTGATATATTTGCCCAGTAGCCTCTTGGGCCATTTCTACCACCGTTTATACTGCCTGGGCCTTCTGAAAATCTGTGGCACCTCAGATGAACTTGGCAGCCATCTGGGATGGACATGGTCTGACATTTTGACTTGATTGGACCACCTCTAGGATAAAACTGTTGAATCTACAACATCACCCACAGTACATACAGTGTCTCCAGTCCTTAATGTTTAATTCTAAGTACTTCTGGTCTTTCTATCCCAATCTAGCTTGCCACTGCTCTGCAATCAATTAACACCAACCCTGCTACTACTGATTCAGTTCAAACACTTTTTTTTGGTCTTCCATGTAACTGTTTAGTCAAGTCCCATTGTGCCCATTACTTCATATCCAACTGTGGCTTCTCCAAACGTATTTGCTCACTGCTCAACTCTGAGGTCACTGATAATCTCTAATACAGGGTAATTTTGGCCACCCACCAAGTTGCTTGTTGGGAGTGCCTTGCCAAACTGACATTTGTCTACTCTTTACACACCTTATCTGTTAACCATCTTTCCCCCATCAATTAGTGAGTTTGCCCCAGATCCACAGATGAACCTCACTTTCATTATCTCCCCTAACTGTTCAGTCGGACACTAGACCTACTGTATTCTCTCTGCTGATGATGCAGTCCAGTTTCCATTCAATTTATTCTGATGATACTAGCAATTCTTGTATTATTATCACAATATGCACTTCTGTAGGTTACCCTCCTATTGATTGGGGCATATGGACTGGGCACTTCTCACCTGACCTCCTCTGAGGAGGTGTGATAGGTCGCTATTCCCCTCCTGCCTATCTTTCATCTTACCCACCTACCTACTTCTTAGATTCCCTCACCCTAATACAGCTGGAAATCCCACTAGTGTTCTAGACTCCCACCTCTGCCCCTCCTTGATACTACAAGAGCACAGCAGGGACAGTTATGGCAGTCATTCCGGGACCCTAATCTTTGTAGTAGTTAATGTTTCTTTCTATGTCAGAGGACACCAATCACAACCCAAAATGGTTACAGGCTGTTACATCATTATCTACTTTATGGATTAAATTCTTGCTATTTTTTCCTAGTATTCCATATATTGCTTATTAATGGTTTTCCTTTTCTTGAATTCTTTTGAAATGATTCTTTTTAGTATTTTATTTTATATTCAATTGGCTTATTGCCTATACCTCTTTTCTTTCTTTCTTTCTTTCTTTCTTTCTTTCTTTCTTTCTTTCTTTCTTTCTTTCTTTCTCTCTCTCTCTCTCTCTCTCTCTTTCTTTCTTTCTTTCTTTCTTTCTTTGCTGTGCTGGGGATGGAAGTCAGAGTCTCACACATAGTAGGAAAGCACTGTATCCCTGAGCCACATCCCCAGCCCTGTCTTCTTTGTTTTATTTTTAATGATAGTTCTGGGATTTAAAATATCCATCCTATCATAGTCACTTCCAAATACTATACCACTTCATGTATAATGCAAGAAACCTGAAACAGTATATTGTCATTTTCTTCTTTACATCTCTGTGCTGTTGTTGTGCATTTTATAGTTACACATATTACAAATTTAATAAGTTGCTTTTGTTTTTGCTGTAAACAGTGAGCAAAATGAAAAAATGCTCTTTTTAAACAATTAACCTAAATATTTACTAAATCTGCTTCTTTTCATTCCTTTATGTAGAACAGAGTTTTGACTCTGCAATCATTTCCTTCAGATGAAAACACTTCCTTTTATCATTCTTATAGGTCATCTCTATGGGGTCAAATTGATTCAGCATTTGTTCATCTGAAACTCTCTTTTGCCCTCACTTTAAAATCAATTGTATTGATGTATTTTTTTAAAATATTTTTTTTTAGTTGGCAATGGACCTTTGTTTTATTTATTTATTTATATGCGGTGCTGAGAATCAAACCCAGTGCCTCACATGTGCTAGGCAAGCACTCTGCCACTGAGCCATAACCCTGGCCCTGTATTGATGTATAATTTATATGCCACAAAATGCACCCATTTTTTGAAAACTTTGATGAATGTGTATGCTTGTGTAACCAATACTGCAGCCAACATATAGGACATTTCCATAACCCCCCAAAGTACCTTTCTGCTCATTTGCTGTCAACAATATCTTTCAACCTTAGGAACAAACAACAGGTATTCTTTCTGTCACTAGAGATTATTCTTGCTTTTTCTTATTTTTTAAAATTTTTTTTTATTTTTTCGCAGTGCTGGGGATCAAACCCAGGGCCTTGTGCTTGCAAGGCAAGCACTCTACCAACTGAGCTATATCCCCAGCACACTTTTTCTTATTTTGACTGTTTCTTTTGTTACTTGACATTATATTTTCAGATGTACCTATTGTGTTGAAATGAACTCCAAGATTGCTATCTCCCTGTATACACATAACTTCTCCAAGTTATTCAATCATGCACTAATCTAGGTGTTACGTGAAAGGATTTTGCAGATGTAATTAATGTCCCAAATCAATTGACTTTAAGATGAAGAGATTATCCCAGGTGAGCCTATAATTTGATTTAAATTCTACCTTCAAATTATTGCTGGTATATAAAAATAGAATTTAATGTAGTATTTGTATTGTGTGTTTTTAGTAAATTAATTTATTAGTTCTAGGAGGATTTTGAGGGGTATATTCCACAGGAGTTTTTATGTACAAAATCATGATATTTCAAATGAAGTCATTTTGTTTCCTTTACAATTAGATTACTTATTTTTCCTCCCTTATTATACTGGTTGGGGAATCCTGTTGAATGTAAAAAGAAGCAGTGAGTAGGCTATACTTGGCTTTTTGAGAAATTAGATGGAAAGCATCAAATCTTTCACACTTAAGCATGATGTTAGAAATAGGATTTCTTAAAAACTTCAGATTTTGAAATAAAATGTTTCTCTTTTTCCAAACCCCGTGCTTTGAAAAGCATTTATAAACCCAAATCTCACATTTCACACTCTAGCCCTGTGGTTAAGTCATGACATACAACCCTTTTCCTAGTTCATGTAATCTCTCTCCATATATATGCATACATGTACATATATACACATGCCTATGTTTATGTGCATGTGTGTCTTATATGTAGAGGGAAAAATACATACATACACATAAGTATACCTGATGGCAGATTTTCCACAAACACTCCATCTACTGTAAATATCTGTTCCTCAGAGTTTAATTGTTTTAGAAAATTAGCTCAATGTGTTAAAGTCAATGTTAGGAAAGTTCATGGTTTCACATACGATAACTTTATTTTGGAATTAAATTATTATTAAATTGTGTCTAAACCTGGAAAACAAAAGTAGTAGATTTTTTATTGATCCCCTTCATAAAGCTTAAGAACTCTTTCTTTCTTTTTTTTTTTTTTTTGGTACTGGGGTTTGAATCCAGGGGCACTCCACCACTGAGCCACATCCCCAGCCCTAGTTTATATTTTATTTAGAGACAGGGTCTCACTGAGTTGCTGAGGGCCTCACTAAGTTGCTGAGGCTGGCTTTGAACTTGCGATCCTCCTGCCTCAGCCTCCCAAGTGCTGGGATTACAGGTGTGCACCACCACGCCCAGCTAAAAACTTTCTTTTTATTCCTAGCTTGCTGAGAGTTTTTGTCAGAAACAGGTTTTGAATTTTGTTAATGGAATTTTTGATTTTTAGAGATAATATTCTTTCTCTGTTGATATGGTGAATTACAGATTGATTTTTTTGTGTGTGGTACTGGGGATTGAACCCTGGAGTGAGAAACATTTAAATAATGAATTAGTTGAAATAGATGTAAGATTTTCTATTATAATTGTATGAAGTTTTATTAATTTTTGTATTTCTAGAAATTTGTTCATTTATATGATTTTGTAAAATTAATAAGCAAATGTTCACCATTGTTATGAACTCAATGTGTCCTCTCAAAATCCATATGTTGAGATTTTAACCCCCAACGTGGTGGTGTTGGGAGGTGGAGCCTTTGGAAGGTAATTAGGCCATGAGGGTGCAGCCTTCTGAATGGGATTAGTGCCCATACAAGAAGACATGTAAGAACTTGTTCTCTGCTGTTAGAAATGTGAGTTTACACCAAGACCACCATTTCAAACAGGAAGTGGTCCCTTGTCAGACACAGGATGTGTAGGTAGCTTGATCTTGGAAGTTTCCAGCCTTCAGAAATATGAGGAATAAATTTTTTTTTGTTTAAATCATCCAGCCTATAATAATATTATAGTAGCTCAACAAAACTGACTGAAACAAAATTTCTTTTTATACTTTTGATACCTGTAGCATCTGTAGTAGACATTTGCTCTTTTATTCTTTTTTTTGGAGGAGTACTGGGGAATTGAACCCAGAGGCACTGTACCACTGAGCCACATCCCCAGCCCTTTTAATTTTGAGTCAGGGTCTCACTAAGTTGTTTAGAGCCTTGCTTAGCTGCTGGGGCTGACCTTGAACTTGTGATCCTCCTGTATCAGTCTCCTGAGTTGCTGGGATTATAGGTATGTGCCACCATGTCCTGCTCTTTTATTCTTGATATTGATGATTTGTGAATTATCTTTCTCCTTTTTGACGGCTGATGATAGGTATATTGATTTTATGGATATTTAAAATAACTAGTTTTGATTTTTAATTAAATTATTTATATTGAGATAATTCTTGATCCACATGCATTTGCAAAATACAATAAAATGAGATTTCATATATCTTTTACCCAATTTCCTCCAATGGTTATGACTTGCAAAACTATAGTATAATATCACAAAGACAATATTGAGATTGATAAAGTCGAGATATAGAACAGTGTATCACCATGAAGAACCCTCAGGTCCTTAACCTCTGGCAACCACTAATCCATTTTTATTTTTATAATTTTGCCATTTCAAGAATGTTATATAAGAGGGGTGTGGTGGTACACGTCTGTAATCCCATTAGCTTGGGAGGCTGAGGCCAAGTTCAAAGCCAGCCTCAGCAAATTAGTGAGATCCTGCCTCAAAATTAAAAAATAAGGGGTCTGGGGGATGTGGCTCAGTGGTTAAGGGGCGCTCAACCACTAAGCCACATCCCCAGCCCTAGTTTGTACTTTATTTAGAGACAGGGTCTCACTGAGTTGCTTAGGGCCTTGCTAAGTTGCTGAGGCTGACTTTGAACTCAAGATCCTCCTGCCTCAGACTCCTGAGCTGCTGGGATTATAGATGAGGGCCACCATACAGCAAGTTTTTATGTTCTTTATGCATATACAAAATATCTTTATGTAGATGCTTTGGGTCAGATATGTAATTTGAGAATATGTTCTCCTACTCTATAAGATATATTTCCATCCTTTTAACAGGCTCTTTCATGAAGCAAAAGATTTTTTAACATTGATGAAATATAATTTATCAATTATTATTTATGGAGTATGCTTTTGGTACCAAGTTAGTCTAAGGACTCTGACTAAACGAGTATTTCAAAATTTTTCTCTTCTTTTTCTCCTAAAAGTTATATAATTTTGAATTTTAAATGTAAACCCATAATACATTTTGAGTTAATTTGTGTGTGAAGTGTGAATCTTTGGTTGAGATTTATTTTTTTCCCTACGAACTTCCAATTGTTTCAATATCATTTCTTGAAAATGCTATCTTTCCTTCACTGAATTGCTTTTGCACTTTTGCCAAAAATCAATGGACATATTTGTGTGTGTCTATTTTGGGGTTCTATGTTCTGCTCCATTGATCTATGTGTCTATCACTCTGCCAATACCACACAGTTCTGATTACTGTATTGCAGTTATATAATAAAACTTGAAATTGGGCAGTTTGATTCTTTTCACTTTTTTTCAAAACTGTTTTTAGTGATTCTAGTTCCTTTGACTTTTCTACCAAAGTCTGGGAAATATATTTTTTTGTAGATGTGTTCTCTCTCTCTCATCTATTGACCTATTATAGATATATGTTGTCTATATATTGCCATAACATTTTTATTTGGATTTTGATATAAATTGCATTAAATATATGTATCAATTTGGACAGGCTTGACATTCTTACTCTTGAGTCTTCTAATTCATGAACATGCTGTGTCTCTCCATTTATTTTGATTCTCAAACATTTCTCTCATCAGCATTGTGTAGAGTTCAGCATACAATTCCTTTACATTTTTTGTTAAGTCCTGCAGTTTTTAAGCAATTGTAAATGGTATAATATTGTTTAATTTTGGTGTCACTTGCTCTTGCTAGTGTATAAAAATACAGTTTGGATCTTTGTATTTTGATCCTGTATCCTGCAACTTACTAAAATTGTTTATTTGTTCTAGATTTATATGGGTTGTTTGTTATTTTTTATGTAGACAATCATGTTATCTGTGAATAGGGATTATTTTGTTTATTTCCTTCTTTTATGTATACCTTTTATTTATTTTCTATTCTTGCCTTATTGTGCTAGCAAAAACTTCCAACACTGTTGAATAGGCATGGTGAGAATGGATATCCTTGCTTTGTTCCCACTGTTAGGAGCAAAGTATTCAGTCTCTCAATTTTAAGAATAATATTAGCTGTGTTTTTTTTTTTTTTTAAAATACTGTTTATCAAGGTAAGGAAGTTTTCTCTTATTCCTATTTTTCTGAGAATTTTTTCTTTTCTAGTGTAATCTTGGTTTCTTTGAAAGAGGCTTTTCATGTGAAAGAATGTTTTGTATTGCAGCCAATTTCTTTGAAATAGGTTGAACTATTGAGTTGTCAGTAGGCAACTAGAACATCAGAAGTATTCCTCAAAAAATTTGTTGTGTTCCTTTTAGCCATGAAGAGCAGATGTAGTTATGAAGAGTTTTGAGTAGTATTCTTCAAACTTGGTGTAATAGTTGGAAATGTTAAAGATCCTGGAAGCAAAATAACTTGCAAATGTAAATTACTATGATAACATGAATGGATTGAGAACCAGCACAGGGATAAAACACCATTTTAGTGAGGATTTGCAAAATCACCAAATTGTGAAAGAGAGAAAATTAAGGATAAAATCAAATGTTGTAGAATACTACAGACACAAATAGGGGCTGTGGGTGGTGTATTGTTTCCTTGAGTTACCACAGTTATTTCTTGTTCAGGCTACAATTTTCCTAGATGTTATTGTATTGGAAGATGCTATATTAAGTATGAATTCTTCAAAAGTCTTTGTAGCTTTAACTAGTATCTTGAATAGTCACTAGACATAAAAATGTCTTTGTATGGATACAATATTTGAGGGCAAACCTCCTCAAATTGAGGCCAACCTATTATTCTACATTTTAATTTCTGGGTTATCTTACTTTCAGTCTAGTGCCAGCATACCTAGTTATTTGTCTACTTCCTCTGCTAGATAATTTTGGTTAATCAGAGATGGAGATGGGTGGCTGTAAAGTTATTAGTTTGGATAAGCTTCTAGGGTAGATTTGTTGAGGTGTTCTGGCCTCAAGACCTGGTGATTTGGTTTCCCTGGTAAAATTAAAGGATTCCATGAATGTAGTCCATCAAGCATTATAACTGTGCCTGACACACAGTAAGCACTTAGTAATACTTCTAGAGCAAATAACTGGTACAAGTTGAGCTTCCTGTCTGTCTTAGCTGTTCTCATCTGTGGAGTTTTAAAGAAAGCCTTGGTTTTGAGTACTCTAATTCCCATAAAACATGGTCAACTTTATGCTGAGGTAACTTGAATAAATAGTCATTGAGATAGATGTTACCAAAGTCAGGGGTGTTCTGGGGACAGGTTGGTTCATCATTGTGCAGTTGGAACCATTTTTCTATATAGTATAAGATTATATCAGGTTAGAGTAGGCTGGTGTTAGGGTCAAGGAAGAGAACTGGGTGTAGGGAAGAGAAATAGGGCAGAAAACAGTATCTTTATTACTAACTAGCTACATGTGTGGTAGAAGAATAAACTACTGCTCCCAAAATTGCATGCTTTGACAAACATAGATAATGGTACCTATTATAGGGTATATTGGGGAATTGGACAAGATTATTCAAAGTTAAAGGGAACTGGCCCAATGCTCTGAAAGCTCCAGGTCTTCATGGTCATTCCAGGGGCTGAGATTAATATATCATAAACCTATAACCCAGAAAGAATAATTATCAATGAAACAAATCTTTTCCCTTTATTGAACTCAGTCATTGAGCTAACTAGAACAGTAACATAAGGAATGAATTGTGGGTAGAACCTGAGAAACACCAGTAGTTTCAAGATAAACTTTACTTAGAGAGTTCCTAAGTTGAATATGATTAATGTATTATAGAACATATGTGTATGTCTTGATCATACAGAACATATAAGACAGGGTCCAATAATTCTACCTTTAACTATCAAGAAGAAGAACTCTTTTAGAATTATTCCAAAAACAGGGGTACATCAAGTGTCCAGGAAATTCTGTCGTCTTATTATTAGGAATAAAAATATATTATTAAAGTATATTGTGATCTCATAATTCTGAGGGCCATATAAGATTTTATGAGTCAGTTTCTGAAAATGTATAGGGTATTGAATAAGACAAACAGCAGAAAAATATTGCCTGAGACTCATCTGGTCTTCCACATTCCATATATCCTCCCGAAGGCAAAACAAAGTTTTATAAAAAACAACTGTTTGAAAAATTTTCAAAAGAAGATATGGGAATAGCTAACCAGCACATGAAAAGACGCTCAACGTTTTAATCATTTGGGAAAAGCAAATTAAAATGGAATATGGCTACAAAACCTTTAGTGACTAAAATTACAAAAGACTATAAACTCCAAATATTGACAAGAATGTTAAGCAATGGGAACTTCCATGCATTGTGGTGGTTATATAAAATGGTAGTCACTTCAGAAAATAGCTTGTCAGTTTCATGTAACATAGCATATATTTGCCTTATAAATTGAAAATTCAATTCCTATGTATTTTCTCAAGAGAAAACATATGACCACACAAATAACTGTACATGAATGTTCATAACAGTTTTATTGAAAATGGCCCAAACCTGGAAACAACCCAAATTTTCATTGATGGGTGAATTGGCAAAAAATCATGGGCATGTCCATCAAATAGAATACTAGTTAGAAATGCAAAGTAGTAAGTTATTGTTATATGCAATAATATGAAAGAATTATAAGAATATTACATTAAATTAAAGAATATAGACACAGAAGTGTACATAGTGAATGCTTCCATTTACATAACACTCTGTAAATACCAAATGTATTTGGGGTAACAAAAACCAATTAGTGGTTGCCTAAGGATTGCGGGGGTAGCTGGTTGACTAGAATGGGTACAAGTGAATTTTGGAGGAGTATGATGAAAATGTTTTATATTTTGATTGTGGTAGTTTTACTTCTGAGTGATATATAAACTTGTCAGAACTCACAACAAAGTATACTAAAAATGACTAAATTTTATTATATGTAAACAATATTTCAAAAATAGATGTGTTTGGAAGCTGGAAGAGGCAAACTCCTCATTTCACTTGTATGACAACTGGTATAGGAATCTGATGTGCTTTTGCTACAAGCTGTTGTCTATGAGTTGTTGGATGCACTTGGCCTCAGGTACTTGACATAACCATGGGCCCCAGGTCCCAGGTTAATCATATTTGCTTTCAGTTCTTCCTTAAGTTCTGAAAATGCTTTCTGGTAAGTGGTATACTTCTCTAGATTTCTGGGTAAGGAAGTGACAGATAGTATAGGGCTATAGTGAGCATAGCTAGAACTTAAAAAGAATTTCAAAATAAAATGATGAGCCTAGACTTTCTTTGATATGGTGAAGCACTTGAAGCTACACCTGTAGAGGGAGTGGATATGAACCATAATGCTCTAAAAATACTGGGATTTTTGCATGTTGTCTCATGAACACGTTAATTCAATGACCTCTACTCCTAATGTGGGATATGTAAAAGGGTATCCATTTAAACCAGGTTAACCTTAGGATCTGATCACTAGTTTACAGACTGAAGTGTACCACCCAACATTCTCTACTATGAAATGTCCTTCTCACTGCCCTTTGTAGGTGACAGTAAAAGATGAACCTTCCATTTTCACCCTGGCATCGTGGTTAGTATGCAAAGGAACTTCCAGAGATGAAGGTGGTGCCTGTGGACAAAGTGGTTAGCTCAGATGCTGGTGTGGTCAAGAAGCCTGTGACATATATGTCTCTATTTCTCAAGTTTTGTGGATACACCTGTATTTATACCCTAATGCTTAATATTTTTGAAATAATAAATAATAAGACTGTGATTGATCCACCCATTAGTTTCTTCCTGAGATTGCTGAGAACCTACACTTGGAGGCTTAATTTAGCCACTGAACAAATGGCATAGACTAAGTTTTAACTGGTTGGGTTTCTTAAAAAATTTGTTACCTTGAGAGGGTATGGATTGCCTGACTCTCTTCATGCCCTGTCAGAATCAGAGGTACTTAGAATCCCCCCAAGTCTGAGATTGCACATTGCTAGTTAGTTTCCCCAGAACTGGAAGTGACAGGGCAGTGATGCTGGTTGGAAGCACTAGTTCACAGTTCAGTGTTCCTTGTGTCGCCCTGTATACATCAAGATGGACACTAGAGGGTACCCTTGTGCTGTTAGAAGTTGAAAGCTGTGGGTGTAAATACAAGCTGCACAAACTGTAGCATGTGAGGAATTCTGCCCAGTTTCCTGAGAGATTAATCAGGTGGTGGTCCTGAGGCCTGGGCTATGATAGGGAACATTAGGAAGGAGATTAAATGCTCATTAAGAATTCAGGCTGTGGTGGCCTAGCTTTCTAGACAGCTCACTGGACCATGGGCACGAGAGGAGTTATTAAAGGAGCAACCAAAAGGGAGATATACTTTCAACTACCATTTATATGCAGACACCCAAATCTATATTTCCAGATTTTTCTTCTGAGCCTCAGGCATATATCCAACTGGCTACAGGATATATAGACACCTGAATATTTCTTAGATGCCTTAAACTCAGTTTTCAAATGGAACCAATATTTTAATTTCTTTTTATATTTTCTCTTCATACACTCATCCCATGCCACAACACCACTGATGATGTCATATCCCTTCCCTGTCTCATGGACCTGCTCATTTCCCAGCATTCCCCATTTCAGTAAATAGTGGCTCATTATTGTTCCAATCATCAAACTGGTGGTACGGATCTTCTTTCTCATCCCATTATCCTATCTTGTTAATTCTTCTTCTTCTTTTTATTTTTTTCTGGTACTGGTGATTGAACCCAGGGGTGCGTAACCACTGAGTCACACCCCCAGCCCTCTTTTGTCTTTCATCTAGACACAGGGTCTCACTAAGTTGCTTAGGGCCTTGCTAAGTTGCTGAGGTCTGGCCTTGAATTTGCAATTCTCCTGCCTCAGCCTCCCAAACCACTGGAATCACAGGTATGTGTCACCGCTCCTGGCTCACTAATTTTTTCCCCACAACTCTTGAATTTGCACAAATTTCCAAATTCCCATTTTCTGCCACCATCTTCTCCTGCCTAGATTACTGCAATAGCCTCATAGATATTCTCTGCATATCCAGTGTTGACTCCTCCCATTTATTCTCTAAAATCTAAATCTATCTAAAATTTAAATCTAACCATGTCATATCTTTGCTTGAAACTATTTAATGGATCTTTTAGCCTTCAGAATTATGTTTAAATGCTTTAGCATGGGATTAATTTATGCCACTGTGGAGACATCTAAATGCACCATTTTAGAGAAATTGGGGATGAAGCCATGAATGAAACATACAGAGTCTCTGCTCTCATGGAGCTTAACTATTAGGGTCATAGCATATATTGAGCTTACAGTAAAGTGCCACAGAAGGTCTTTCACGATCCAGTTCCTGGTCACTGCTCCAGCCTGTGATCTTCCCAATCCCCCTCCTACCTATCTTGCTCTCTCCTCACCACTTCTTCAGATTCAGCTCAACCAAGCAGAGGTCCTTGCAGTTTGTATATGCTTCTCCTCTTTAATACCTCCATGCCTTTGGACAGGGTATATACTCTCCATGTGCAATACCTGCCATAACTTGTTCATCAGGAAAAATCCCATTCATCCTTCAAAACTCATTCCAATATTATACATTACAGGAAGCCCTCTCTGCTTACCTTTATCCTTTAATTCTGTGTTAGGTTTAAGTATAGTTCCTCTGTCTTTACCTCTAACAGCATTTCCTACACACTATATTATAATTGTTTACTTCTTTGTATCTCCCTTCTTTGTGAGAATGTATTACACAGAGACCTTACCCCAAAGTGTAAGTAGAAGACCACGTTCAACTGTTCATGTTTTTAGCCTCTCCTTTTCAATGTGGCCAGCTAGTACTTAAACTTATTTGACTCAAGGTCTTTAATGCAATTGTAACTTGTGACCCTTTGCCTTTCATTTTTAGCTATTTTCTCTGGCACTGTTCTTTAGAAAGCAAGGGGATAGACTAACAAAAAGCTGCAGAGGAAGTTCGTCTGCCTGCCTTTCAATATTCCATGCTGGTACACATTGTCCAACTACTAGAAATTGAACAATGATGATGCAGGACTGACAAGTGGCATTCTCTCATCTCTGAGTTACTGGACCAGCTCTGAGGGACCCAGTTATTCTCCAATTTGGACTCACACAGAGACATATAGTCATTTCCTTTTACTCAAGAGACTAAAGATGAAAGCCGACTTTGCCATTTCAATTATGGTGTCATACCCTTTGGTTTATTCAGGGTTCCAGTTATATTCTATTATTTCTTGAATGACATTCTCTCTGATCTCCTGGAAATGGGACAAAATTATGTTTGAATGTCATACTCACTCAAATATCTATGTATGCTCTTACCTCATCTTTTATTCTAGTTGATTCCATCTAGTTCAACCATGAAAATCACCAATTTCAAACCTACTATCAGAAGTAATCTTTTAGTGTTCACCTAGTTGAATGTATGAGATCCAACTCTTCTGCCATTGGTGTGAACCTAGGGCCACTTGGCTAGTTAGTTCCATGGTGGAATTCTAGTTAGGGAGAGTTCCCCACACCATATGCCTGCAACCATGTAGAGTACCTAGAGCAGAGTGGATTGTTTAGCAAAATTTAGGGAATTACCTATCCACTATAACTTAGTATGACTTCAGTCAAGAGGAGGCAGGGGCAGTCTGTGACACTGTGAAACCAGCTCTGGAGGGGACCACATGAATATTGACACAATAACAAAAATAACAAAGAGTAATAGGAACAGAACTAGCTACCACTTAAGCATCTGATATGTGCCAGGAAGCATTGAAATGAACTACCATCTGTACATATTTTTAGCATTTCCTTTAAACATTTTAAGAGTTCTGGAGAGGATACATGATCCTCATTTTAGAGAGGAATTAACTGAGGTTAACTGAGGTTAACTATGGAAAATCATGCAGATCTTAAGTGGTGGAGTAGGGGTTAGAACCCGGGATTCCCAAAGCCCACACTCTTTCCATTACACTATGCAACTTTGAAGAATACATTATGAGCTTTAGATGCATTTACTCCTGAACTTTTGTCTCCTGGCTTCTGCTAGAAGTATCATTTATGAGCTACAGAGGGGAGTAAAGAAAAGGATCTGTGAGGAAAAATAAAATTCAAATTAACTAAAATCCCAGTTAGTCATCAAGTTTTCTCAAACCTGTCCTCAACTAAATATCTCTGTAGGTCTCTAATCCATTTTTTTCCTTTCTGTGCACACATCTTTCCTGTTCAGGTTCTCTCATCTTTACTATTGAAATAACTTCTTAAATGGCCTCTCTGTCTCTGATCTCTCCTCCTTCAATTCTATCCTCCACAAATATTCTCTTCTGATATTTTCAAAATGCAGGTCTGATCAAGTCATTCCCTATATCAGAACCCTTCAGTGAACCTTCATTGCCAAAGGCAAATGACAATATCAATTATTGGGTTGTTGACTAACTTTTACAGCCTCATATACTATACTTCCAACTATAGCCAATTTGTAAACAATTTTCAAGCACAGCATGCTTTCTTTGGGACATTGGAATCCATTGCTATTTCAATTTTTTTCTGAAAGAATTCAACATTTTTCTTACATGTAGATCTTATTTAGGTATCTTTGCCTACGTGCAGACTAAGTATGGGTTAGATAAGAATCTCACATCTATGTGAACTTATGCCTCTACATATTTTGGCTTCCAATTTTGCTTGGGCCTTCCATGCTGTCTGATAATCCAATGTTTTCCTAGACTGTTCTTCTCCATTTCCCACAATAGCTTATTGAAACTTCCATGAGTCTCCTTCCATCTTCTATTGTTTGTTTTATTTTATAGTACTGAGAATTTAACTGAGGGCCTCATGTATGCCAGGTGAGTGCTCTACCACTGAACCACATCCCCAGCAACCTCCTCCTGTCTTCTACTCCAACACTTTTACTTTCATTCTCAGGACTTGGCTTCTCTACTACTCCAGAAAACAGAAGTCAACAGATTGGAACTCAAACTTTCTATCCCTTTCTCCTGTAATATATATGTATTTGATACACTATTGACTCCTTCCCTCCTGCCTCAGCATAAAGTATTCCTCTTAGTGCCTAAGATTATTCTTCTACCTGTGCTAAGGTTTTCATTTCTTCACACTTGGTCTGAAATAAAAATGCTTCCTTGGTTCAATCCCCAGCACCGCAAAAGAAAAAATAAATAAATAAATAAAAATGCTTCCTTTATTTTATTTCATGTTTAACATTTCAAACCTTTTTCTTCCCGACTCCTTTCCTCTTACTTTGTAAATATGTTCCCACTCCACTTTGGGTTTTCCCCAAATGGGTTTTCCCACTCCATTCCTTCTCTGGCTATCACTTTCTATTCCAGTTCAACCTCCCAAAAATGTATTAATCACTGGTATTAGTTGTCACTAATCTGCAAGGGTTTATATGAAAAAGAGATTCAGAAGGTAATATGTGTGAATGAGGGGCTTATGTTGAGTGAAGGAATAAAAATAGAGGTCAGGTAGGGGTAGGAGAAGGACTAAAGGAAAACAATAAAAATGTAAGGACAGCAAGAAACAGCTGGAGTGAAATTGTGGTTACTGAAAGAAAAAGGCAATGTGGGGTTGTTACAGAAAGCATCAGCAAAACCAGATGAGTGAGACACACAGAAGAAAGTAAGTACTCCAACCTCCCTGAAGATGGAGTTCTAGTCACAGATTTAGGGGAACAGAGCCATGGGTAATAGAAATTTAGATTGATCAGAGAGAAATACCATCTATTTGCTCCTTTCTCTCCTTTCAATTTGAATTCTTTTCTGTATCTGGACCTGTGTTTTTCTTTGACCTCTGAGGAAGAAAACCCCACCTTCTGCCTCGCCAGAGCTAACCACTGTATGTGAATGGTTAGCTAATTGCACCTCTTCTTGATTTTTCAGGATCTCGTTTCAGTAGATATCCTTGTTGTCTATGCTATAATTTTTACTCTATATTTTCAATTCCCATTTTCTGTTCATTCTCATCCCTTCCCTTCCCACCTTTCCTGTCTCCCTTACTCCCTTCCTAATGCACTATACACACACATACACACACACATACATATTTCCTACTGGTACCAAGTTCCTTTTCTTATGCCTATAATCTTAAGAGGACTCTCTAATTCTCAAAACATCTATCCCTTAATCCTGGTAAATCCATGAGCTATTGAATTTCCTATATCTCTTTTACTATCAAATTTCACTTACAGTTAGTTTACATTGCTGTCTCTACTTTCTCACCCATACCATCTGTCTTCTGCACCTTCCAGTTTACTGTAACATCCTATTTGAAAGTTTCTAATAACTTCAAATTGTCAGAATGAATGTTTCCCTGAACTCACCCTCCTTCATGTATCTGAAATATTTGGCATTGGTAATCACCCTCCTCCTTCTTTAAATTCTCTCTTCCTTTGGCTTCAGTGATATTTTCAGTCTCTGGACTACTCCCCTACAACTGCTTTTTCTCCTTAACCTGTTTCTTCCTCTTATTACCACATTAAGTGTGGCTATTCTCTATGGCTACTCCTTCTGATCTTTTCTCTGACTTTGGTAATGATGATTCACACACCTGTACAACTTTATCCCCACTATGTGCTTGACTTCCAATATTTAACTATATATCCAACTTCTCAGACCGGCATATTCATGGGTGAGAAAGTAGAGACAGCAATGTAAACTAACTGTAAGTGAATTTCTTCATTTTAATTTTAATTTTTATTATTTGTTCTTTTTAGATATATGCCACATTTTCTCTTACCAATAAAGAACATTTACTTCCTCTGCATCCATAACATACAGTTGCTTGCTTATACTACTTGCCAATTGTTCACATGAAGTGGCTGGGTTTGTTTTTTGTTTTTGAAAAGGAAGAAAAGACTACAAAAGAAGAGTAGAAACTTTGGCTTAACATTATCATGCAAATGTCTGAAAGATAGAGATGTGAATTGGAAGACATGATCAAGGATGCTCAATTCGATCAAGGATGTTCAATTTGAGAGAACAGCTTGGATTTGTAAATTAAGGATGCAGTGCCCTTTCTTCATTCTTCATAAAATAAAGTGGTTTTAGAGTAGAGGGACATTTCAATTACATCTCAGAAAAGGGAATAGAGCCAGAGATAATTGGAAATTGACCAGTGAAGCTGAATACTTAGAAATTGTGTACAAAAATGTACACTTGAAGGAAGATTATTTGGCAGTATAGGCTAACACTTTGCAATATGCTTACATAAAAGAGAAGTGATCCACTAGGGCTGACAGGATTTATATGCAAGAAACAGTAGAGGTTCGACATATAAAATGAAAGATAACACTTTTTCTGGTCATGCAATAGTAATAGCTGAAATTAATTTCTTAAAAGCTTGGAAATTTGGCAGAAGTAAGTGGAGGATGAGCAAATTCATATAAGTAAGAGAAGGCACTGAAAACGATGAGAAATGGTCAAAAGGAGAGAAGCCCAGCTTTCATTTCAAGCTGTCAGAGAAGATTGGTACAGATGAAAAAATAATTTAAAGAAAGCTCTCAAGGAAAGAAATGAAGCCAAATGCTTTGAAGAGAAAAATAGATATTTTCAATTTTAGAACAAACTAATGGAGAGCACAGAAAATGAATAAAGAAATTAGAACAGAAATAGGGAAAATCAAAGAGCAAGTGACAAATATATGCAATAGTCTGAGAGAGCCAGAGTAATATGGGGAAGCAGCAAAGGCCACTAAGGAGACTGACATTTCCTCATGTGCAGGAAGAAAAGAAGGTTGCCATGTGTTTGAGAGATTATAGACAGATAGGTTAAAGTGACTTCAAGCCAGCTATTAGAGTTCTTTATGAAACTACAATACAGGAATGGATGTAGGCTAATACTGGGGTATACAAAACCAAGCAGCAAACGAAAGAGTGACTCAACCACAGACTTCACAGCTCAAAATTTGAGTGAACATCATGAACAAGGTGTTGATGAGAAAATCTGGATCTATAGTCCTTAGGGATGCAGCACAGTGGCAAATCTACCAGCTTTGGGTTTTAGTCCTTTTCTCTACTACTTAACCAGCCTTGCAACTGAGAGCAATTTTTTTTTTGTTTTTAGCTTACAGAGCCTTGAATTTCTCATTGGTAAAGTAACATTATATTGCTGCAAAGCTCAAACGGAACAAAATCATGAAATTATCTTGAACAAAATTTGGACACTATTATGCCAAGACTTTTGTGGATAGGCTGAGAAAACATCTGCTGGTTTCTGTAGCACAAGGGACAAGAAGGAAATGGTCAATAGGATAAAACGAGGAGGGTGAATAATATTTGAGCAAAGAAAAACTCAGAAACTGGATGTCACTGATATTTCTAAACAATATTTTTCTAAATCTTCCTAGTAGGTCTCATGGTAGCATGATTCATGATGCGTGAGACACATCTAAAGGAAGTCTAAGGGAGTGACAGGTGATCAGTAAGCTTCAAAGATTATGCAGGAAGTCAGAGGATATTTAATATCTTTAAAATAATTTCATTTGAACAAAACTAAATTTTTATATACTATACCATCCTATTCTGGTAAGAGAAGGGCCTGTACCATATGAATAAAAAACATCTATGTTTCTTTGGACCTTACCCACTTCATATCTCTCTGTGATCCTTGGATGTTGGGGAATAAATGATTGATGTTGAGGGTGAGCTCCTTTTACACCTGAGGTCCCTTGCTATATCCATGTTAAAGATACTACATCTAAGCAAATATATGCTCAATGTGAGTGAGATTGCATACAAAAATGGAAAAAAAGGAAAGGACACTCTATAATACAGGTCTTCTCAAATCCCTCTTGTTATGGACTGGTTAAGGTCCACATCATCAACTTTCAGATAATTGTAATGGCCTCTTTATTGGCATGCTGTCCAATTTTTTACCTTTTGCTTTTTTTTTCAATTTTTTACCTTTTCAATTAGCTTTTCACATTTTATTCTGCTAAAATGATCTTTCTAAAATACAATGCTGAACATTTTACTGGCTTGCTCAAAATCCTTCCATGGTTACTCACCACTTATTGGAGTCAGCAAACTTTTTCCATAAAAAAAAAGAAAGTAAACATTTTAAGCTTTGTAGGATACACACACTCTTTGTAGACTATTTCTGCCTTTTAAAAACATCTCTTAAAAATTTGAAAACCATTCTTAGCTCATGGGCTATACAAGCCGAGGGATAGATTTGATCCTTCAGGCTATAGTTTGTTGACCTATAGAATAAATAAAGTGCAAGTTCCTTAAATACAGCATGCCCAGATCCTCATAATTTGGCCTACTGTTTTTTCTCAAGTCTTATATATTGCCAAAAACACTTCCCACATCTTTTGCTGCAGTTATGTTCAATTGTTGGCAGTATCTGGAAGTACACCAAGCAGGATTTTGTACTTCTACTTGTTTACAACTCATCCACTGAAATTGTCCTCTTTCATTCAATTGGCAAACTCTGTCTAAAGACTCTACTAAAACTGTCATCTTTTCTTTTTTTTTGTTAATTTTTAAAATTTACTTATTGATTCATTGAACACAAATGGAGTACAGCTATTGTTTCTCTGGTTGTACACAAAGTAGAGTCACACCATCTGTGCATTCATACATGGACACAGGGCAATGATGTCTGTCTCCTTCTGTTATTATTCTTACCCCCCCCGACCGCACCCCTCCCTTCCCTCCATGCTATCTATCCTTCCTCCATTCTAGCCACCCTTCCCCCCTGCATAATTCATCATCATTCATTTATCAGAGAGACCATTCAGCCTTTGGATTTTTGGGATTGGCTGATCTCACTTAGCATAACAGTCTCCAACATCATCCATTTACCTACAAATGCCATAATTTTATTCTTCTTTATGGATGAATAATACTCCATTGTTAAAATTCCAATGACGGACCTCATAGAAATAGAGCAAGCAATCATGAAATTCATTTGGAGGAATAAGAGACCAAGAATAGCTAAAGCAGTTCTTAGCAAGAAGAGCGAAGCAGGGGGTATCACAATACCAGACCTTCAACTATATTACAGAGCAATAGTAACAAAAACAGCATGGTATTGGCACCGTCTTTTCTATTAAATATTTCTTGACTGGCCCAGTTAGAAGTGGTTTCTGTACTCATATAAATATGGATCACAAACTAAGCACAGTGGCTCACACCTATAATCTCAGCAATTTGGGTAACTGAGGCAGGAGGATGGCAAGTTGGAGTCCAGTCTCAGCAACTTAGTGAGACCCTGCCCAAAAATAAAAAAAAAAATTAAGAAGGGCTGGGTCTGTTGTTCAGTGGTAGAGCACCCTGGGTTTAATGTACAGTATCACAAAAACAAAACAAAACAACACCAAACCCCCAAAACAAAACAAAAAAGTAAACCACCCCAAATGTGTATCCTATTATCTGTAGCACACTGTGGGCCTTTGCTCTCCAACTCCAATGTGAGCCTCTCAAAGGCAGAAAATGTTGTATTTGGATTGGCATCCCTAACATGCAGTAGGCACTTAGTAAATGTTCATGAAATGAGTGACCCCAGGCTTATTGTTACTTCATATAATACCAGCAATAGCAGAAAAAGAAATGAAGAGAGGATTGGTGTCCTTTGAATCATGAGTGACCCATACACAGAAGCAAATTATTACTTTTGTAATTTGTAGAGAAACTCTTTGAACCCCACTCTTATATCTTGCTATGATTTTCCTCATACATCCACTGGGACATGAGGGTGGTGGTAGATACCCTCAAGGCAGATTATTATTATATATACATATTTTGAGCAGCAATCCAATCTAACAGTGCCTGTTAGAATCTTAAATGGGGACTTAAAACCTATCTTCCAATAAATATACTTTAAAAAAATGGTCTTAGGACTTTTAGTATTATTAGTGAAAGGCTGATGACCTAAATAGATATTGGTGAGCTGCCCTTGGAATGTAGCTACCCTATCTCAACAGAGAAAACGTGCTCTGAGTTCCAAGCTGATGACTTATGAGTTAGCTTTTGGACATAACTCATTCCTAAGTTTGGGGCTGTCTCTACTTAAAATATATCAAGCATAGGTCAGAGGAACTGGAATAGGAGTCAAGCAGATTAAGAGCAAAGCCATAAAAATGAGAGCCAAAGGGAAATATGATATTACTGTGTTCTAAAATTAGAGAATGGGCCAGTTAGGTTTCTCATTGTATACTCTGAACAGGAAGATACATAAAGGAAATGGATTTTAGAAAACAAAGAAAAGGAGTATTTGGAAGCTTTCAGAAAACAGCGATAATATTTAACATTGATTAAATGCTTGTTATGTGCCAGGAACTGTTCCAGGCATTTGATATAGACTATAAATTTAATTCTTCCAATAACACCATGAGAAAAATACTATTATTATCTTTCTTTTGTGGATGGGAAACATGGCACACAGAGCAGTTAAGTAAATTTACTCAAGCTGTCATAGGTTCTAAATACAGAGATCAAATTTGAAAAAGTTTTCTGATTCCATTGTCCACAATTCAATCATCTTTGGATTATGTACATGATACCACCAACGAAGTGCAGTGTGAAACTGACAGGGACTTCTCCCTGTCCCCCACCTCTTTAATACCTAGAAAAATTAATTCAGAAGAAAATACAAATGAAGGAGGTTCAAACTGGATCAATGGAGTATTACTTTCTAGTGATTTTGCCTCTGGATCTTTGGGCAGCAAATCATAACAATCAGGGAATAGGTGCTGTACTCCATTGGTAGTGGCAAATGACTTACGGGAAGACCTCATTTGTCGAATTTCTGTGTTTGTTGTTGTTATTGTTATTTTTAGGACCAGAAAGGATCAACCTTCAAAAAGAAAGTGAAGAAAAAGCCAAGGACAGAAAACATTGCTTTCAGAGAACCATCCATCCAAGAATAGGCTATGAGAGGAAAGGAAGTTTAGAAGGAAGACATTATCTACCTTCTGACCACAATGTGGCAGAAGAATTCTGGAGTCAGTATGTCAAAGTTAAGATAAAAAAAAGTATCCACAAGTTGCCATGATACAAAGTATATAATAAATGCTGGCTGTCAAGAAAAGAAAGTGAATATTGCATCTTATTAAATGGAGAAAAAGGAGAAAAATAATCACAGTCTTGGCCATGAAGACTCTTGGGACAAGCAGAAATGCTAAAGCTCATAAATGTGTATGAGAAGTGGGAGTTGAAATGGCCAGAGGGTCGCTAAAACACATCATGGAAGAGAAGGCAGAGAAACAGAAGAAGGCATAAGAATAACAATTTCAATTTAGACATTTTTTATGAGAAATTGATACAATGGAAATTTAATATTTGTTGGAATAATGTTGGTTGAGAAAAGATTTATTAATATTTACAATATGTAAAATATTTTAAAATAAGAAATTTTAGGATAAGCTAGAATAATTTATTTAAAAGCACTTATTAAAAGGTAGATTGTTTTGCATACAACAGATACTTCTTGCCATGAGATATTATCACCTAAATGTGGAAACTGAGGAGCTATTTGTCCATTGGGTTCGAATTGGGGGAGATGCTTATGAAATATGATACAAGGAGCAAATGCTAAACTATGGTTGTGTAACCACTGTCTTGTGTTTGAATTTTATTCACCTTGTGTGGCAAGTACAAAGATGATGCTTAGTTACAAAACCCTTGTGGTTTATATCCCAGAAAAGTTGTTTTTCCCTGATGGGCTATTTGCCACCTTCATGTATCTTCTACCGTTATTCTCTCTCTGGAATGTTTTGGGTACATTCATGGCTTTAGATTTCGATGTAGCTTGAGAAAATGTTAATATTCATGGTCAACTTATTAATGAGTGCCTAGTGTTGACCACAGAGAGAATGTTCACTAAGACTTTTGTTGTTGTTGTTTACCTTAGAAAACATAAATTGTGCTGGGTGCTGTGGTGCATGCCTGCAATCTCAGTGACTTGGGAGGCTGAGGCAGGAGGATCACGAGTTCAAAGCCAGCCTCAGCATATGAGTCAGGCCCTAAGTAACTTAACAAGACCCTGCTCAAAATAAAAAATAAAAAGACCTGGGGATGTGGCTAAGTGGTTAAGCACCCCTGGGTTCAATCCCTGGTACCAAAAACAAACAAACAAACAAACAAACAAAAATAACAAACCATAAATTGAAATATTGGGTCAAGTTTATAAATAAGAGAACTTAACATGGGAATAACTGCTCCATAAAATACTGAAAAGACTTTGTCTTCTTTCTGAGATTTCTTTTACTGAGGCTTCAAGGACATGTGGATGGCCATCCCATAAAATAAGATAACCACAGGTAAGATGGGATCCAAACTTAGAGAAAACTTTGCTGGCCTCCAAAGAATGGTAAGCAGAATGTGAACATAGAAAATGAGGATAAAGGTGAAAGGCATGGGCAGAATCAGACTGACAGGAGGGTCTGAGCAGACAGGCATTAGCAGAATCTGTACCTCAGAGGTAAAATGTTTGAAGATGTTATGTCCAAAAAATGGCCAGGAAGTGCAGTGATTGATATGACTGCTACTAAGAAGGCACTGATCCAGGTTCCCAAGACCAACTATGTGCAAAGCTGATTATTCATAATGATAGTATAATGCAGGGGATTGGAAATCTCAATGAATCTGTCATAAACTATGACAGCAAGGAGGAGATACTCTGTCATCTTCAGAAAAAGGGATGTGGTCACCAGCGTATAGCAGCTGGTACAGGAGATGGTGGGGAAGTCCCTGATGCATTGAGTCAGTACATGTGACTTCCAGCTGGTAGAATAACAGATATCAAGGGAAGATAAGCTACTGAGAAAAAAATACATGGGAGTATGAAGTTGAGAATCCCTTCTCACTACAACAGTGATAAGGCTGTTCCCAAACACTGTGACCAGGATGCCTTCTTCCAAGAAGGCATTTAAGGGTGTTGGAAAAATCCAATAAGGATAAATTCAGTCACCTCAGAGGCATTTACTCATCTCAAGTGGTGGAAAAGGAGATAAAACATAACAGCATGTACATGAGAAAAATGAGGAAAAGCATCTCAATAGCCTGTTGTAGTTCATGTTCTAATTAATTATTATGTGCCATTTGTTTTACTGGGTTAGGCTTGGCTGTACAGGTATTCAATGGTGAAAATACGTATTCTCTTTGCTTTTCTGTCTTGTAGAAATATGACTAGGATGGGTTGTTTATGTTGTTTGGACTGTTAGAGCCTCAATAGAAGTACTTATATCTAAGCAAGTAAGACAGTCATTAATACTGATTCAAACTGAATAATTATTCTTGTAAGAGATCTTAGCTAGATGATCAGTTTTGCCCTTAATTGAATAAAGAGGCAAATATGCTACAGCTCCCCACTAAAAAAGTATTTACTGGCTTTAAGTTGTTTCACAAATTCAAAAAATAACTTTAAAATTTAAACTCAAATATTCTATTGTGAATGCCTGAAACTTCTTTATTATTCAACCCTTTGTTGTTTTTGCTCTTATATGTCATATTAGAACCACCTATGACTTGATGGTAAATTAGAAAGTGTATATTTAGCTAAAGCAAGCAGTCAATTCAATGGCAAAAAACACCAGCCAAATTGTCATAAAATAAACCAAGCAATTGGTGGATTTCTAAAATCTTATTCCTTGTTCAGTTGTTCTGACATCTATCTTCAATTGACAGAAGCTTAATATGTGCAGATCCTACCATCTCCATATGGTTGCAAACAAGAGCTCAAAAGAAGATGGGAAATCTTAGATAAAAGGAATCTGTGAAGACAATAGCAGAAATTGTGAAAAGGCACAGGCAAATTTTAAGTGTGTGTTTCCAGAAGTGCTAAAAAGAAAACACAACCTTATCAGTTTTGCATGATTTTAGTAGGGAATGGAAAAGATAACCAATTGCTATCTCTTTTGGCTTTAGGATTTTCTTATTTAGGCATAAAACCAGTCTCTTCAAAGTATATGGCTATATTTATTAGTGCTGCAAATGATTGGGTAATTCCTCATACCCAAAAGATGGAATACTGAAACACAGAAAGGAAGCAAGGGAACCAGCTGGATCTAAGCCTAAATATTGGTTTATTCACTAATAAACTGCACAATCTTGAGAAGGTCAGTTTCCTCATTTGTGAAACGGAACTTTCACCTATCCTCTTTAAGAAGTGTCCCAAGAATGAGGTAAGATACTTTCATGAAGAGCTTTAGCACAGTGCCTGGCACATGTATAGCCACCCAAGATACTTTAGCTCCCTTACTCTTTTTGTACCTCACATAGACCTTTCCTTCAGGGATGTCATTCTTGTAAATATGTGGCAAAATGTCACTTCATCCTACCTTTCCTTGTGAGGTTATCTCATTACCAGAAACAATACAATCTGAAGTTTTAGGTTTGCATAACAACTAAAGAAAGTTTGACTGCGTAAGTCATTAAAATTTGTTCCTGATGGTAGGCGGGAAAGACACATAAAGAGATGAAAATTACTCACTGACTTAGGGCCGGAGGACAGCAACAGAGAAGTGCACCTCATTCATAACAGAAGCATTTTGCAGTTGGTGACACCCCCACAAATGACTAATCTCCAAGAAGAAATTTGATTCCTTCAACTGCAAGGAAAAGAAGTTTAATACAAGCAGCTGTGGTAATAAATCTTCCTATCAGTTGTGGTTATAAGGCTGGAAAATCTTGAGTTAACTGTGCTGGTGAATCATGCACATTTATTTCTACTTGTTTAAATACATTTTCCTTTATTTACACAGTGGTAGCT
This sequence comes from Glaucomys volans, assembly GCA_020662805.1. NCBI lineage: Eukaryota > Metazoa > Chordata > Mammalia > Rodentia > Sciuridae > Glaucomys > Glaucomys volans. The sequence goes on from JAJEJO010000162.1 coordinate 77,868, forward strand.
TGTAATAAGATTATCACAAAAAGTTGGTGTCCAAAAAGCAATAAAAATAATTTTCTAGCATACATAATAATAATGATAATGATAATAATAATAATATGGGTGCCAGTTCATGACATGCAGTTTTTCTTTGCCTGTATAAATATTAAAATGATATTTCTTCATGTAGTGTCCAAAGTTCTGTAACTTTGTTTCCAGCAACAAGAAAATAAATTGAGATGTCCTTTCTGAAAACCCTGAGATTCTTTTAAAATATTGGTGTTTGCCAAAATATAGTCTACTTACAGATCACAGATATTGAAATAGTATAAAAGTAGCCACAATTCTAATGTGAGGAAACTTTGGATAATATTATGGTGTTTTAAGAATTGATAATTTCAGTCTGGAAGAAAAGTTTGTACCTGTGGGATTTAATGGGATGTCCCTGCTTTGCAATTAGGGTCTCCCAATGCAAACAGGGAGAGAAAAAACAAAGGAGGAGAAGGAGACAACTGTATTTAGCTCATTAAAATAAAGTTCATTTCCTTCTACCTTGGTCAGTGAGAATCTCAGTGAATGTACCTTATACTAATTATTCTGGTCAATAAACATGGTGGTTGGGAATGAGGGCTGGTCTTCATGTAAAGGAGACTTACTTTTGTCTGGGCAGTTCTTCATTCACATTCTCTTTCTTTTTGTGCTTAGAATTGAACCCAGGGGTGCTTCACCAGTGAGCTACATTGCCAGTCCTTTTATTTTAAGACAGAGTCTCACTAAATTGCTGAGGCTGGCCTTGAACTTGTGATCTTCCTGTGTTGGCCTTCCGAGTTGCTGGGATTACAGGCATGCACCACTGCACCCATGTCCGGCTCACTATATTCTAGCAAGCTGAATGTTCAAGTGGTGCTATGAAGAATTAAAATTAAAGCGTTTTGGAGACCAAGGTCTATATCAGAGTATGCCTATATAACATTTTTTTTGTGTCTCCTGAGGTCTTCTGGATGATATGCTATGTTGATCAACTGGGTTCTCTACCAAGTAAATGCAAGTCCAACAGAGATTAGATGATATTTTTTTTATTTAGTGATTTTTTTTTAACTTGAAGGGCTTTAGACCCCATATAATAGATTTAATGCCCAGCATACACTTTGGGAACCTAAGCCTCCGAATTTTGAGACCAAACTTAAATTACCTCTGTTTTCCCTGAAATTTTCCCTTGTACTTTATAACTATATTTTGTTGAAATAAAAGCTAGAAAATGAAAGTTGGAAAAATAAAAGCTCTTGATGTCACTTTGCCTAACTGGATTCTTCCATTCAGGTATTTTAATGCTGCATTTAATCATACTGACTAAATGTTTTTGGCCATCTGACCCTGAATAACCTTTTTTTTTCTGGAAATTTTAAATCTTTATTTTCTTGGTACAAAAAAACATGTTGACTGATAGAGCAGTATGCTGCTAAAAGACAACAGAAGAGGAGGGCTTTCAGCCAGATAGTCACTTCACATTGGAATTTTGTGGTGCACTCCTTCTTTCTTATCCATAGAGGTTTGGTGGTTCTAGCTTAGGGACCTTCTCACCCAGTATGTTCAAAGTGTATTAAACTTCCATGGAAATCCACAAAATATGAGGAAGAATAAGATGGTGAACGTTTGCAGGAGCATAAAAATTGGGAGAAACTGCAGTGCCATCAAGGAAATATTTCACAGAGGACATGGTGGATGCTTCCCTAATGAAGATTACAGAACTGGCACAGAGGCAAGCTACAGTAAGGATGCGAGACTTCAGCTGTCCAGGCACCTGATGGAAGTCTCATTCTGCTAAAAGCAGGGCATCTGATCAATTTGGGATTTGCCTTGCTGACAATTTCATTTCTCAGAAGGTTAAAGAAGCTTTGAGGGGAAATGATGCTATGGACTTAATTATGATGGAATGAACTGAAATCTTGGGAGAAAATAGCCATATAATGTGGGAGCTCATAATAGAAACTTTATGGTCAGTATTTCTAAAAGGAGGTTGGGTGTGAGACCACAAATACTTTTTCTTTGAATCTTTTAATTTTAAATCTGTAAGTCCCTGATGATGATTTGACCAGAGCCACAGGGGTCTCAAGAACTACAAGATGAAAACAAACTTTTTTCATTTTAGGAGCACAGCAAAGAGCATGCAAACAGCCCAAACTTGACTGTTCTGGGTGTTGATAGTATTTATATATTAACCTCATAAATTTTCCATGTTGTAATTAGAGTATGCTAGACCCATCCCTACAGCATACTGACCTGTGTGACCTCATCTGAAAGTTTACAGGTATCTGTATTTTCCTTTTCTCATGATGCTTTTCTTTGAGCCTTTGGTATGTATATGTAAGGATTCAGTCTAGGTTTCTTGGTTATGCAGCATTCATTTATGCATTCATTCATTTATTCACTCAACAAATACTTGTTGAATTCTTTTTATGTGTCCAGTTCTGTTCTAGTTGCTGAGGATAAATTAATGCACAAATGAAATAAGACTTCCTCTCTTATGTTCTAACGGGGTGAGACAGACAATACCAAGTAGAATAATTTCAGATAGTCAGAAATGTTATGAAGAAAATAAAAGAGTGTGGTAGAAAAGAGAGTGGTGGAACAAGATTGTTGTTATAGATATATAGTTTCAAGGAAAGAGACATTTGAGGTGAGACTAAAATGACACAAAAGAAACAGCCACATGAGACAATTTAGGGAAAGAGAGTTCCAGGCAGAGTAAATGGCAAGTACTAAGGTCCTAAGGTTAGAACAAGTTTAATTTTTGTGTGCGTGTGTAAAAAATAGGAAGGGCTGGGGATGTAGCTCAGTTGGTAGAGTGCCTGCCTCGCAAACACAAGGCCCTGGGTTCAGTCCCCAGCACCGCACATTAAATAAACACAAAAAAAAGGGAAATAAATGTCACTGAAGATAGTGTAATGTGAGCGACGTCCTGGTTTGTCTGGAACTTTCCTGGTTTCAGCATTTGAAAGTCTTGTGTCCCAGGAAACCTCTCAATCCCTATGTGGGATTGGGGATTACCACAGAAACTCATTATAACATTAAGATCACAGTTAGAATGTCTTTTCTCTATTTTAAGTATGCTGTGGTCCATCCACCTCATCTCAGCTGATATAGTTCCAAGCCATCTCAACCACAAACCCAGATCTACTCCTGAGATGGACTGTGGTAGCTGGACTAAGTCATCTAGGATACCCAGTTATTTTTAGTAGTACTATACTTAGCAGTGAAGAAAGAACATGAATGCTGATTTTTCCACATGAACTACTCTCAAACCATTTAGTTCACATCATGTAACTATACAATTGATTTTTTTTAACCTCAAGGCTCAGCTTTTCCATTTGCCAAACAATGCTCTATCTTGTTCCATTAGTCTCAGAGTTCCAGTTCATCAAGTTCTTTTTGAATATTAATTCGGGTATTTAAAACTTCATATCACTTTCTGCTTTTTTTCTGTTACCAAAATTTAACAAATTTGCCTTCCTGCTTTTTATTAAAGTCCTTTTGGTAAAAAGTACCCTGGGTATGTCACTGGAGATATTCTTCCATTGTAACATTGATTGGGTAATCAACTGTTAGGAAAAATTTGTCAAGCAGATGCTAAGCCTTAATGTTTCAAGTTTACTCTATCACCCATGATTTGGGATATGACATGTAGGCATGAACTAAATTATTGCCTCCTGATATAGTTTCTCTCATTTGCTCTTGTAATGGGTAGAACAACTGGGAATGTTGCTGGGATAGGTGAAGACAATAGGAAGACCTAAGAGAGATCAAAAGAGCCCTCAAAGCTGATTCAGAAGTCTTACAAGTTGAGGAAGTACAAAAGAGAAGTGGATTTGAGGAGAAATAAAGAGTTAAATGTTTTATCTTGCATTAAAGGCTTTTGTAATATATCTAGAGTCACAGAAAACACAGAAATGAATGGATATGATTGTGTTTCAATAAAACTTCAATTACAAAAACAAATGTTGGGCCAGTTTTGACTGGCAGGCTGTAGCTTGCCAACACCAGGTTTAGATGATTCAGAATCACCCTTATAGAAATACACTCACCTTATGTCTATTTTGACCAGACTACAGTTTCTCCCCACCCTTACCTCCCCATATCAAGCTTTTTCATTACTAAACTTCCACACTGTAGGTTGGGATCTCTTTAGTTCCCTTTTTATCCTGGATTCTTTCAAGTTCATTTTTTCTAACCTTTCTTTTTTATGATCTAGAAAAATGGTTGACTAATTTCTTCTGTAGTAAGGAATATTTTCGATTTTGCAGGACATCGATCTCTCTTGCAACTACTGAGCTCTACTACTATTGTAACAAAAACAACCATAGAGATTATATAAACAAGTGGGCATGGCTCTCCTCTAGTACAGCTTTTTCTGAAAAACAGGTATGGGCTGGCCTAGACTTTATACTACAGTTTACCACTGCTGGTCTAGAAAGAATGGCAATTATTCTTGAAATCATATCTTCTAGCTTGAATACCATGCTGTGCTTGCAGTTTGCATTATATCGATTGGAAGCTACTCATGCCCTACAGGTCACAGGAAATATCAGTTTCTTATACATCCACAGGTCTCATGTTCAACATCAGACAGCATTCCTTTATGGCCCTCTGTGTCCTCTGGATCCCTCATATAACTAAGGCTTGGAAACATCCTGTTCATCTCACAATCCCCAGTCTCAGAATCTTCTGAGAAGGCTGCCTTTTAATAAGCCTGCCAGTTTTTGTATCCCCTGACCCTGTAGTGAAATTTCTGCCAATTTAATTATGAGGTGTTAGCAATTAGCAGGAATTAGCACCCATGATGACAAAAGTTCAGGTTTCCTTCAGTGAAACCAACTTACACCCGGGTATATTGACAGCTACTTGCCAAAACTGTCTAATATTCTTTTGCATCAGAGGTCATGAGCATCCCTGGAAGACTGAAGCCACTACTGGTAATGGGAACTTGGGAAGAGCAAGTGAATGAACAGAGGCAGTAGGTAGTATTGCAAAGGAGATCCCACAAGACTGGGTTGCTCCAATCCGAGGAAAGGGGAAGCTAAGTAAGCATATTCAGTACTCATGTAAAATCATGCTTTCTACCTTGACTTAAGAATGAGTTTTAGGTTTCATATGCCCAGAATTCCTATTGCACCCTGATTTGTAGGTTAATTGAAAAATGAAATCCTGTCTGTCTTCCCCAAGTCTGAAGTCAAAGTACAACTTTAAGTTAAGAGCTCAGATTTCTTGACCTGTTTTTGTCAGACATCCAGGACTTTCACTTTCTCATCTGTAAAATAAATGAATCTTGCTAGACTAATTATAATAATTGTTTTCAATCAAAAGCGAAAATGCAGAAGCTGTAGAAAATTATAGGTCATAGAACAAAAGTCACACAGAATCTCAATCTCACTGCCTAAACATGACCATGACCAATATTTGGATTCTTTTCCCAGTCCTATGCCTATTTTTGCAGTCATTATGTCACATTATAAAAATCGTTGTGACCATCAGCTGGGTTTGGTGGTGCATGGCTATAATCCCAGTGACTTGGAAGGCTGAAGCAGGAGGATTGCTGAGGCAGGAGGATCTCAAGTGCAAAGCCAGTCTCAGCAACTTCATAAGACTGTATGCATCTCAAGGAGACCCTGTCTCTAATAAAATATAAAGAAGGGCTGGGATATAGGTCAGTGGTTCAGCACTCCTGGGTACAATCCCTGATACCAAAAGAAACTGTTGTGACCTCCTTTCCCACTTGAGTATACTCCCATGGCAGTAGAAAGTCATCAACCATTCTTGTAACTCTATTATTTCAAGTATGTTTGGTTTCCCATGGTCAATATGAAGACCACTGAAATTCATGGTAACTGATATTTTCTTTTTACCAACAAGCAAATTAAGATAAATTTTTAAATGGAAATTAAATGTAGCAAGCATACAATTAAATCATTATAGACTTAGAAGGAGTAATTATAATCCTTTGTTCATATTTGTTGAAACTTTATTGGATTATAGTTTGAAGAAAGCATGGTGAATGGAAGGGCCACTTTTGTCTCTCCTAGGAGAAGCATATAAATTTTAAGGCCAGAAGTTAGTTTTTTCAATGAATGACTGAAGATGAAAGCATATAAAATATTTAAAAACCTGAAAGATCCTCTGATTAAGCAGTTTAAAGTATACATTTGATCACTTGGTAAATTAATGAAACAATATTATTGCCATGTGGAAAAGAATGAAGATGGCTGCCTTTGAAAATGAAATATGGCAGGCTTTACATGCCAATAAAACAGTACTAAGAGCTCAGTAAAATGATATTGGAAGTTTGGTCATTGGCCAAATATTGAATGAGCACCTACTACATGCAGGGAATTGGCCCTAGGCAAGTGGCATGTCAGGAAGACCAAGACACTGTCATTAGGTCAGTAGCTGGAGGAACTCACAACTGGTTAAGGGTTGGTGAGGATGGCACTTGGACACAAGTGGCTATAAACTGAGGTGCAGAAGGGTGAGTGTTATAGCAGATAGGTACCTGAAGGAATTCCTTCCTTCTCTTGACCTGGAAGAATGTTCCGAGTGGATCACTCCATCCCAGGAAGAAGTCCTGTGGTGAGAGGTGTCCCACATCAACACAGAACACACTGTAAGTTTTTCCATTCCATTCACTAGAGACCTGGAGTGAATTCCAAATGTAATTCAAAAGTGAGGAGAAGAACATTCTCACAGTCCTATAAACAAACAAGAAACAAGCAAACAAACAAAGAGATAAACAAAACCTCAGGAAACAAGGTACAATCACACCTGCTAGGACATACTATCAAAAGTTTCAAAACTGCAAAAGGAAACCATTTCAAAGTCTCCAGGATTAGGTTCCAGAGAGGCAATTTAAAGGCAGTTCACAAGAAAGAGCTCAGAAATATTTACAAGAACATGCCCAAGAGAAAGTGTTTATTTCTGGATTATTATCCCTGAAGTTCCTTTCCTCTTTAATTATGTTGCTAGATCTTTGGAAACATAAAAAGGTTTCATTGCTTTCCTTGCAACTTTTGGCTCTAATGACCTGGGAGAGCAAGATGTGCGTCTAAGTAGGACCACATGTCAGGATGAAAGGCAAGCAAATCTGCAACAGTCACCTGTGTGATTCTTAATATCTGGATGGCTAGTGGAAATTTAGTTTGGTGCTGACATCACTACCTTGACTCCTCAGCTGGAGCTCCGGTTCACTTTCCTTGTGCTCACATTTATGCCTTATATTTTAATTATCTGGTCACTTCCTTGTCTCCCACTGGGTCTAGTTTTGGAAGGAGAGAAACCATATCTCTCTTGCTCACCATTGTTTCCCCAGTGTCTAGCACGATGCCCGAGTGTTACCGCATACTCAACACATATCGGATGAATGAACAAATGCCCAGACGACTTGTGGTGTCCATCACTCAGAAGAATGTGCTCTGGTGAGGGCAGCAGCGAAGGAGCTCTGCTAAGGGTCAGCCAGCTCCTTCAAGGTTTGCCTAAGTGGTGGCATGGTGGCTTCAGTGGCACCAGTGTCCAAGCACTTACTTTCTCCTGTGTCAGCTGAGGTTGGTCAGGAATGGGACTGGGGGAGCCACCTTGATCTCTGAATACCATTTTGGTCCCCAAATGATGATGTTAGAGCCCATCTGGAATGGCAATCACACTTTAAAGTAGGAGAAGCCGTGGAGCCTGAGGGAGCAGCTGTTGTGCTCAAGGCTTACGAGCTACCAGAGGAGACCTCATACCCATGTCTCCAGATGCCCTGCTCATTGCTCTTTCCTCTGCAAGCTGCTTCTTTTTCCAAGGGTGATTTAACCCCACAGACCAAGGTGTCAATGGAAGTTCTTAGTGGGTCACTTCTTCCTTTTTGTACCTCAGTTTCCCCACTGGGAAAAGTGGTGTATTTTATTCAGCCTTTTTGCTTCTGTGACCAAAAGTCCTGGGAGGAATAATTTTGGAGGAAGAAGTTTATTTGGGGCTCACAGTTTCAGGGTTCTCAGTCCACTGACAGCCAACTCCATTGCTCTGGGCCTGAGTTGAGGCAGGACATCATGGCAGAAGGGCGTGGTGGAGAGAAGCAGCTCAGGTCTTGACAATCAGGAGGCAAGAGGGTTCTCACTCACCAGGGGGAAAATATTAACCCCAAAGGCATGCCCTCAGTCACCCACCTCCTCCAGCCACACCCTACCTGCCTACAGTTACCACTCAGTTAATCCATTCAAGGGGATCGATGCACTGAGTAGGTTAAGGTTCTCCTAACCCAGTCATTTCACCTCTGCACTCCCAGGCCTCCTCACACAGGAGGAGTTTTTGGGGGACTCCTCACATCTAAACCCTGACACAGCCTTACAACACATGACTGCCAAGGACATTTGGCTGGCCTTAGAGCAAACAGTCCTTGGACAGTGCTTTGCAGAGTGCCAGGAGCAGGATTGGTTCCTACACCTTAACTCTTTTCCCTTCCTCCCAGGCACACGAGGCCATTCAGAACAGTCAAAGATGAGCAGAGTGTCCTTAGTGGTTGACCAGGAGGCAGGCATCTGGCTGTTCAGACCCCTCTCATCCCTCAGGAGGTGAGTTTGGAGCTCAACCCTGCATCCAAGTGGTCTTGCTCTAAAGAAACTCTCCTGCCTGCTCACTCGAACCTCCCCCAAGGAAGCACAGCCTTCACAACACAGGCTTTCCAATTTTCCTAGCAAAATGAATGAAAGAACCTTTTGGGGAATAAAGTGATTTCTTTTTAGCTCCACTTGTTTACTTTTCCATAAACTCCCAAGATGGCTTACATGTTAGCTGTTAATCACACCATCTGTTCAAACAGTACTCCAGTAAATGATTTGATTCATACTTTTCTTCCAAAAGAATCTTTTTAAGGACAATGTTTATGTCTCTGTTATCCTTCACTTGGCAATGTAGCATGAGATGAGCTATTTTAACTTTGCTGTCATTGTAAACACATATTGAATTTCCCATTTCTTAACTGTGAAGAAAACAGGACAACTTCCCTGCATGTATTCCTCTTGATTCTAGGCTTGGGGTGGGGGTGCAGCCAGGCAGAGGTTCTATTTGCTAAGAGGAAAAAGAGATGAAGACAAAAAGTCCTGGACAGTATTTCCTCGGAAATCTTGAATTTAGTGGCAATGAACATGATTCAGCTCCATGAACCCATTCAAGGCAGGCCAAGGGGACAGTGTCCTTAGTGGTTGGAAAGGGTTGGCTATGCTTGGGCCCCAGCTACTCAAACCCATATCATCACTCAGGAAGGAAAGTCACTGTTTAGAGGGACTTCTGAGATGAAGAACCTGGGTCCCCCAGTTAGTCCAGGCCCAGAGTTTGGGTGATACCAGGCCTGGAGTGGAGTCAAAGGGGGTGTTGTGATTTTTGGAAGAGAGATCAGCCCTGGAGTCATTAGGATGAGAGGGGTTGGAGAGTAGAGGTGGACTTTTCCCTTCAAGCTCTTCTGTGAACTTCTGAAGTCACTGAATCCACAGTGAGCATCTGGGGAAGTTCACAGTATGGCAGTATGGGTGTGTTCTAGTGCTGGCCCGTATGGATCCACTATCCTCTGATTTCCAGGACCTTTAGTGTCATGGAAAATGCTACATTGTTGAGTCATGTACAAAATAGGCATATGTAAATGTGTGTGAGGACACTGGTGAAGAAAAAAATTGTTGGCCTAGAGATATAAGATTGTTGAAGAGGGCTCATTAGGAGAAACCCTTTTGCTGATATGTGAGGGTTGGTGTCACTAGATGAAAACCAATTGAATGTTTTAGACACCAAATTAATCCTGTGTATAGAATTAGAAATTAATTGCTTATTGAATATTAGTAAGTTTGTATTGCTGAATCAGTAAGAGAACAACCACGTGTATTGGGTTGAAATCTTGAAAGATCTTAGATATCACACTGAAGACTTATGCTTTGTGCCTCTACATGAGTGGTCATCACTAAAATTTTTATTTATTTATTTTCAGTACTGGGGATTAAACCAGGGATATCTTTACACTGAGCTACATCCCCAACCCTTTTTAAATTTTTAAAAAATTTGAGGCAGGGTCCTGATAGATTGACTAGGCTGGCCTAGAACTTGCCATCATCCTACCTCAGTCTCTTGAGTAGCTGGGAATACACCACCATCCCAGTGTTGAGAACTTTTAAATAAGGCAGTGTCATGCTCTGACATGTCTCAGAAAGATGAGTGACAGCATAATGTGTAGCCTGGATTGGATTGTGTTGCTAAGGACAAGAGATCTCAAGTCACTGAAATAGTCAAAGAAAGAAATGATGAGGGCTAGAGTTAAAAGAGAGGCAATGTTATATGAGCCTAGAGATGGATAAGATTTATCAAGATGTAATATAGGCAGTCCTTAGAAGATTATTGGAAGTTTCAGTGAGAGTGCAGGAGTAGTAGAAGATGTCTTCCAGTAGGATGGTGGCACCATTTGATGAGATCAGAAAAATAGAAGAAAGAAGAAATATTATAGAAGGGAATATAAAGCCTCCTGTTTTGGAACAGTTCAATCTAGGCTGTCTGTGAAAATTTAAGACAAATTTGCCATTTTACATGAATGTATGTGACTGGAGTTCCAAAGAGATGTGTGAGATGTAGATAGAACTTAGGTTGTCATTACTCTAAATAATGATTTAATGGTATTCATGATTTTGATCTTGCTGTGAACATGTTCTGCTTAAGTCATCTTGGAGAAGCAAGTTTCATCCCTTTCAAGGCATGTAGTCCCCATCATAGATTGTTACTCAGCTTTTCAGTGCCATGGCTAAAATACCTGGCAAGGCAACTTAGATGAGAATAAGATTAATTCTGGTTCTTGGTTTCAGTCTGTGGTTGGCTGGCTCCATTGCTTTTTATCTGAAGTGAGACAGAACGTCATGGTGAAAGGGTGTGGCACAGGAAACCTCCTTGGCTGCTGGGAGAGAGGGTGGGGGGAGGGAGGAGAGAGAGAGAGAGAGAATGAGAGAGAGAGAATGAGAGAGAGAGAATGAGAGAGAGAGAGAGAGCAAGAACAAGATATAGTCCCCAAGGGCATGCTCCCCGTGACCTACTTCCTCCAACCATGTCCCACCTGCCTATAGTTTGCACTACCTCCCAGTAGTCCATTCAGCTATCACTAGATTAATCCACTGATGAGGTTAGAACCCTCATGATCCAATCACTCCCCCAAATCCTCACCTCTGAACATTGCTACATTGGAAACAAAGTCTCTAATACATGAGCTTTTAGGGGACATCCCAGAACCAAACCATAATACCAAAATTGCAATGTATAATAAACTGATATGTAGGCAGCAAAAAAATGAACAGTAGGATTAGGGTTTAAAATTCTGTAAATATCCATGTCCCCTACATAAGTAGGGAAATATTATTAGGCATGTTGGGTATTGTAGGACATAGTTTAGTTACTTTCAATGGGACATGGAAAATCAGCAGGGAAAAATGTATCAGCGAGAATCAATTTCAGCTGCAAGAGACAGAAAACCTAGTATAATTGTGGCTTAATGGGCTGAGGATGTATCTCAGTGGTAGAGCACTTACTCAGCATGCATGAAGCCCTGGGTTGGATTCTCAACACTGTAAAAAAAAAAAATAGTGGGTTAAACAAGACAGATGTTTTTTGTACAACGCACAACAGATAACTCACATTCTTTCCAGCTAAACATTCTGCCCTCATTCTCACAGAGCAAGGAATCTCGTAGAGCTGCAGATATCAATTTGCATTGTAAGCATCATGATAGAGGAAGGGGAAAATAAGAAGGACTCATTTGCTCCTTTTAAGGACATTTTAGCAGTTTTTTTCATTTCTATTTATACAGTCTTGCATCAGTCTCTTAATAATGGGGATACATCCTTCAAAATGTACCATTAGGCAATTGCTTCATTGTGTGATCACCATAGAGCATACTGGCATGTAACTAGATAGTACAGGTCACTCTTACCACATAGCCTCTTCATGCAATCCAGAAATGTGGTAAACACAGTATGAGGCTTCTGCCAGTGTGACACAGCATACTGTTTGACAGAAAACATTTTTATACATAGAAGGGATGCACTCTAAAACAATAATAAAAATATAGTATAATAAATACCTGAACCAGTAATATAGTCACTTATTATCATTACCAAGTATTATGTACTATGCATAATTGTATGTGCTACATTTTTATAGGACTGGCAGTGAAGTAGGTTTGTTTATTCCAGCAGCAGTAAAAACACATGAATAAAGTGTTGTGCTATGATGTTATGATAGTGATAACGTCACTCACAGGAGTTTATAAGCTTCATTATAATTTCATGGGGCCACAGTTCAATATGCAGTCTATCATTAATGAAAATGTCATTGTGCAGTGCATGAATGTATTTCATGGATAAGAATGTAGTCACCTGAGCAAATACTGCTTTAAGAGAGGTTGAATGTAGTCTTTTAGCTAAATATGCTGCCACCTGGATAAAATTCAGTGATCTGTCACCTAAAAGATGAGTGAGAAAACTTCCAATCTAGCAAGTAGAATATATTTTTAGTGGGGTTGTCCAAGGCAAGTTGTTGATATCAGAGAGATCCATCATGAGTTTGCCAGGGAAACCCTCAGAGACACTTGGAGAAATAAAAAGAAAAAATGCAGGAATAAGTATATTTTAGATGAAAATAAAGTTTAGAAAGTTATCTGTCTTTAGTAAAATATCTATTCAAGTCCTTTGGTTATTTTTGAATCAAGTCATTTGGATTGTTTTGCTTTTAAGTTGTAGGAGTTCCTTATATATTTTAGAAATTAACCTGTTATCAGATATATAGTTTGAAAATATTTTATTCCATTTCACAGATTGCCTTTTGTTCTTTTGATTATTTACTTTTTGCTGTAAAGAAGCTTTTTTATATAGCCTCATTTGTTTATTTTTGTTTGTGTCTGTGCTTTTGGTGTCATATCCAAGAAAACATGGCCTAAAACGAACATCAATTTTCCCCTGTGTTTTTTTTCTATGGTTAGTTTCAGCTCTTACATTTAATTCTTTAATTTATTTTGGGTTAATTTAATGAATGGTGTAAGATAAAGATTCAATTTCATCCTTTTGGATTGGATATCCTGGTATTCCATTACCACTTATTGAAGCACTACAATCCCTTCCCCATTATATATTCTTGACAACCTGTTTACAGTATATGCATGGGTTTATTTCTGTTCCATTAGTCTATATGCCTATATTTATGCCAGTACCTGGTACTCTAATATCAGAAAATGGTTTACTTTGGTAAACATCAAAGAAATGTAATTCAAAACCACAATGAGATATCACCTCACATCTGTTGGGATGGTTATTACTGAAAGTCAAAAGATAGCAAGTGTCAGTAAGGATGGGGAGAAAAGGGAAACATTGTACACTATTGATGGGAATGATGCATGAAGAACTGGATGAATGCATGAAAATTTGTCTATTGGGAGCTAGGAGATGGTAACTAAATCTATTACTTTTGTGCTGGTTTGGATAAGAGGTGCCCCCTCCCCAAACTCCTGTGTTAATACAGGAATGTTCAGAAATGATATGCCTGGATTGTGAGAGCTGTAACTTAATCAGTCCATCCTAGTTTGAATGCACTAAATGGGTAGTAAATTTGGGCAGGTGGGGCATGGCTGGAGGAGGTTGGTTACTGGGCATATGCCCCAGAAGGGTGCATTTTCCCTGTATTCCCTTCATTTCTATTCCTTCCTTCCTTCCTTCCTTCCTTCCTTCCTTCCTTCCTTCCTTCCTTCCTTCCTGACTTACTTCCTTCCTTTCTTCTTCTTCTTCTTCTTCTTCTTCTTCTTCTACTTCTTCCTTCCTTCCTTCCTTCCTTCCTTCCTTCCTTCCTTCCTTCCTTCCTTCCTTCCCTTCTCTCGCTCTCACTCTTGCTCTCCTTCCTGGACACCATGTCCTGAGCAGCTTCCCTCCACCACACCCTTCCACCATGATGTTGTACCTCACTTTGAATCCAGAGTAATGGACTTGACCAACCATGGACTGAACCTCTGGACCTGTGAGCCAAAATAAATTTTTATTCTTCTAAGTTGTTCTTGTGGGGTACTTTAAAAAAAGATAATACACATTTTTGTTAAGCACATATGGAACCTTTACCAAAATTGATATGTATTGGCCTATAAAGCAATTCTCAACAAAGTTTAAAGAACTTACATCACTCAGACCATGTTTTGTTTTCTGACAGCAATTCCATAAATATAAGTTAAGCATTTCCATATACTGAAGATTGAGTGAACATACCATAAGGGAACATTTTAAATATTAGAATCGAGCCATGACAATAATATGTACCAATGATTGTGGGATGGGGCAAAAGCTGTCCTCGTGAGATAATTTATCTCATTAAATGCATTATATGAATAAAGAAACAAGGCTGAAAATTAATAGCTAAGCACCTAACTTAAGATGTTAGAAAATAAAAAAGCTATCAAATATTTTGGTTACAGCAACAAAATATACTTTGTTTCCATTCATGAATGGGCTTCAGTGTTTATAACTTTTTGAAAAATTCAGTGGGATTAAGCGATCAGTCTAATTTAGCTGAGGTCTGCTAAATAACATATCCTCTAATTGACTTTCTTTACTCCCTATTTTTTTTTTTTGTGTGTGTGTGTGTGATGCTGGGGATTGAATGCAGGGCCTTGCACATGCTAGGTAAATGCTCCATCCCATAGCCACAGTCCCAGCCTTTCCTATTTCCTGATTCATTACCCATGTCCCTCATTCTTAACCCATAAAATTGCATTCCCACAAAAATTGCATATAATTGCTATACCTTAACTCCAGACTGTGACATAAGATCTGATAGGCAAGACATAATTTAGGCAAAAATGATCAAAACAAACAAATAGAAGATGCAGATCAGCAGTTGGAATCAGGGGTTTAATAAAAATGAAAGTTTATCCAGATGTGTTGATAGTACACAGTGACCAGAAACTCAATGTGTGTGGGGTGCAGATCTGAGCCATCTAGATGGGCAGTCATCTTGCAGGAGTTTTGCTGGTGGAATGTTTTACTCCAGGTGAGGTAGAATTCTAATGTTTGGATGAATTATGGGAATGCTCATGGTGAGAAGAAGGCTGCTTCTGAGTCCTAGAGAGCCTGGACTAGTAGGCAATTGACCAAGCCCCAAATAACTAGTTACAAAAAAGGTAATGAAACTCAACTGGGACACAAGGTCAAATATAGAATAGAAGTTGAATGTCCTGATGTTGAACTACAAAAGCACTTACTGTTTCCTATATACCCTTTGCTCAATTTTATGATTGACATTGGGGTGGAGCTTAATACATGTTGGGAAAAGTAATCCTTGCTACAGGCGGAGAAATGTTTCAAAGACCAAAGGCTGGGAATGACACAGAAATGGACAAGAAAGGCAATATTCCTATTCTCAATGAGCCCCTGGTAGGTGGAGAACAAGTACTATACTTCTCATACAGACCCCATGTTTCTTGATACAGCATTTTACTCTTTGACCCATAAGAATGTCTTCACCTGTTCGATGAAAATGTTTGAACATACCAGCAAAAGGAATGGGCATGGTGGCACATGCCTGTAATCCCAGTGGCTCGGGAGGCTGAGGTAGGAGGATCATGAGTTCAAAGCCAGTCTCAGCAATGGTGAGGTGCTTAAGCAACTCAGTGAGACCCTGTCTCTAAATAAAACATGAAGTTGGATTGGGGATGTGGTTCAGTGATTGAGTGCCACAATCCCCAGTACAAATAAAAAAAATATCTACCTTATAACAATTTACTTTTTTTATTTTATTGGTTTATTTTAGTTACACATGACAATTTAAGACAGAACCTCAGATGCGTGGTGGAAACTACTTTGGATTTATAGCCAGGGCACCTGACTGTAAGTTGTATCTTTTGGTAAATCATTTGATTTCCCAGAGTCTCTTTTCTATTCTGAAAATAAGGCTGATATTTGCCATACCTACCTCATAGATTTCTTGTGAGGTGAAATGTGATAATATATGTGAAAATAATTTGTGAATTTCTAAGTATTATAAAAATATTACTTTTTATTATGATAAGAGTTTTTAGTGCTGAGGAAAACCTAATCCCTTAAATGATAGGAGAGCAATAATGATGGTTTCAGGAGTGAACAAAATTTTAGAAATTTATGCTGTTAGGTTACTGGCCCACTACATTGTCCTTTCCAGCCTAATGCCAAAAATGTGTCTTTCAAGTCTCTGTCTATGTAGCAAATGTCTCATTATCCTCTGGGGAAGTCCCAGGGTAGATGTCATTTTGTAAACAACATCATTAAGGATTAAGAAAAGCATCACTGAGTCATTGTCAGTTAAGCTATAGGGTCCTGAATGATGTCCAAGGCAGAAATGTATTCTCTGTGGAAAACTTTATTCTTCATTCTCAGTGTTATAGAAAACCAATAAGATTATAAAATAAAATGTTTAAAAGTATGTTTGTGTGTAAACTTTTCTTTCCCTCACCCCATTAAAGTGTTAGCTGAATAAGATATTTTTGTTTTATTTTTGATTGATTCATAATAATGGTACATATTTATGGGGTACAGTGTGATGTTTCAGTTTGTGCATATATTATTTAATGATCAGATTGGGGAGATTAGCCATATACCTCAACTCAAAAACGTGTCATTTCTTTGTGGTGAGAACATTCAAAGTGCTCCCTTGTAGTAACTTTGAAACACATAATATTTACCATATCTGTGTTTTCTAGATAAGATTGTCCATACTCAAGACACTCAAAAGTATGTTCCATATACTAGAAGCCTTGGAATCACCTGGGAACTAGTTATGAATCCAGAATCTTATATTTTCAGCCCAGCCTATTGGATTAGAATCTTCATGTTATAGTTTAGATATGAGGTATTCCCTGAAAAGCTCACATTATCAGGCAATGCAATGCAGGCATGTTCAGAAGTGAATGGACTAGTGGGTAGTAACTGTACCAGGTAGAGAGTGTGGCTTGAGAAAGTAGGTCACCAGGGTTCTGTCCTTGGGGGTTATGTCTTATCCCTGGCTCTTTGTTCTCTCTCTGCTTCTGGTTGCTTTGAACTGAGAAGCTTTCCTTCATCATACCCCTCCACCATGATGTTCTGCATCCTCAGAACTCAATGCCAGTAGTAGGTGGGTCAGGCCAACTCTCTAGGATGGAAATTGCCTAGATTATGTGGAACCACTGAGTCTGGATTGTTCATTCCCCCAAATCACCTCTGTTTCTCTCTTTGCACCATGCAATGTAGATACTTGTAAGGCCTAGGGTGTCTAATACATACATATATATATATATATATATATATATGTGTGTTGAGTTGTTCATTTTCTATAAAATGTATGCCAAGATCAATCACCTGTTTCTCCCCAGTTATGATTACAATCAGTGAGAAGAAAATTCATACATTGGAAAATTATCTTCAAGATCTATATCTGGAGTTTTCTTAAGGATGATTTTCCCCCTAGGGTGCTGGGGATGGAACCCATGGCTCATGCATGCAAGGCAAGCACTCTACCACAGAGCCACATCCCTAGTCCAAAAATGAAATTATTATGGGAAGTCTTTAAAAAACAACTGATCCTCATTTAATGAGAGCTGAAATAGATTTTTATCTTTTTTCAGTTATGCTTTGTGGACAATTTTGAGAGACCAGAGGACTCCTGATTCATTGAAAGGATGTTGGGTAAAGATCAGTAAAGTTGAGGAAAGGGAACAAGGGGGAGGGAGGAGAGAAGGATAAGGGGGAAGTACTGAGGACTGAATTAGAGTGAATTGTATTCCATGCATTTATAAATATGTCTAAATGAGTCCTAATGTTATGTATAACTAATATGAACCAATAAAAACTGGAATCTTTTTTCCAGAGTGTTGGGCAATACACCTAGGATCATCAGACCTATATCCTTCCTTTGACAATCTTTCTTAATATTTCATTAAAGATTAAGAAAAGCATTACTGAGTTGTGGTCATGTAAGCTATAGGGTCCTGAATTCTGTCCAAGATGGAAATGTATCCTCAGAGTGCAAATGAGTGGGTTCAGCATGCATGTTACCTGCTATGTACAACACTGAAATTATCTATCCTCATCGTGGGAAGGTTGAGAGTGTAGGTACATGAATATGAAGATTGCTGTTTTATAGCAAGTGATGATCACAGTTTAGTGGGAACCACCGGTAGGAAAAGCCTTGAGTGTGTCCGCTATGCAGTAGATACTCAGGATAGCCACAGAATTCAGATACAGGATAGTGCAATGAATCTAAAAGTTCAGAACAGTGCTAATACACCTCTGGCAAGCATCAGGGTCTCCTTGACTAGTACCTGAGAGCAAGTGATCTTGAAGATCATTTGGTGCTCATAGATAAAATTCACTATATTGTGACCACAAATTAAATTGGTGTGACTAGGAAAGAAATCATAACAAGTAGTAAAGCACTGGCCCAAACTTCCGTCACCATCAGATGCAAGTAAAGAGAGATGGCTGTTTGGAATAAGTAGCCACTATAGGATATAGTGAGAAAGTTATTCTGGCAATTCACAAGAACCATAGGTGTGGAGCTTGTAGAGTAGCATATATCTAAGAGGGATAATTGGCTGAGGAAGAAGTACATGGGGGTGTGAAGACAGGATTCAATCTGGATAATAGCAATGATGAGAATATTACCCATCAGGGTGACAAAATAGATGAATAATACAGCTCAAAAGAAGAGGAGCTGAGATGTGGCTGCCTGGAGAGTCCAACCAGAATGAATTCCATCACATTTGCATCATTTTCCTCACTTGTGGAAATCATCATCCTTTCTATGAAGAGAAAAAGAAGAAAGATATGACAAATGCAATGTAATCGCAAGAAGGCTCTGGAGAAAGTTCAGGGCTGAATGATGCGGGAGAAGTTCACCACGGGGGAGAAAATCCATGATTAATGCTATTCTAGCATATTCCTTTTGATCTTCTCAAAGCTGTGGTTAGGTAAAACTTCATTGTCAATGAGATCTCATTTTTAGCTTCTCATATTGTCACTTATAGCAGTCACATTTGAAGAGGCAAGACCATACCTTCCTTACAGACTATTTGTATTAAAGGGGGCATTTTTCTATACAGATTTCTTTGGGTGGCCGTACTTGATTCCATGACTGTGATGAGGGTTTTAATGGTGAAGCACAGTTCTCCAGAGGAATTTCCACACTTATCAAGGCATTTATGTGGCCCAGAGTGATGTTACATGCTATTATACTCAAGGCCAAGTAACTGAAATCTTAAACAAAACATTTCCCTTGTCTTTACCTAGGTAACAAAAATAAAACAAAAATTAATTTGATTCCAGTTGAACTTTGGGTCTTGATCATCAGCTGTTTATAGAGAAAAATATCTTTGACCCACCAGGGTAATAGATACAATAGTAACTAAATGTCTAGTTACCAAGCTCAAGAAACTTAAGGACTTGAATATGAAGAGAAGTCAAAGATGTGCCAAGAGCAGCTCTGTGTCATCTTCAGATGTTGCTTCCTTTGAAATTGCATACAATCTTTGCCCAGCATAACTATGCTATCATGTAGCTGAATAATTATTATTTTATGGGGGCTTTATTGGTGCATATTATTTATATTGAATAGTGAGTTTATTGTGGCATATCTGTACATACATATAACATGATTTGATCAATTTCACTTTCTAATACCTCCTCTTGCCCTTCTCTCCTCTTTTCCCACACAACCTTACTTCTAGTTATTTCCCTTCTACTTTCATGAGATCCATTTTTTCTTTGCTTTCTCTTTCTTTCACAAATGTGGGAAAACATCTTGACACTTGTCTTTCTGAATCTGTATTATTTAGCTTAATATGATACTTTCCCATTCCATCCATTTTCCTGCAAATGCCATTATTTCATTTTTCTTAATGGCTGAATAAAACTCAATCATGTATATATACCACATTTTCTTTATCCATTCATCTGTTGATGGACACCTAGGCTGATTCCATAACTTGGCTATTTTGTTAATTGCTGGAACAAACATGGGTATGCAGGTATCTCTCAAGCATATATATCTAACTTATTATTCAGAGAACCAGCGTGAATCCTTGCAAATGATACTGAAGCAAGCACATTTTAGTTTTGACTTGACCATTACTTGCTGTGTGACCCAAGTGAGCGGCAATTTCATTACCTACAGAATGAGCAAAAATGTATGCCTTTCCTACCTCACAGAATTGTGACTTTCCAACAAGATAAGGGTGAGCACATGCTGTGGAAATTATAAAGATATGCAAACATAAGTGATTATTGTTCCTGGAAAAGGAGATACAACCAAGATATTTAGCAGTCAACCTTGTTGCCTCTTTTCAAGGTGCAGAGGAGCCTCGAAATTCAATAGTTGCACTTGTAAACACCTTTCCTTACTCTGAATGCTAGGAACAATATTCAATCAGAGAATTACAGCTTCTTTAAGTGTTGGAGGATATTTCCCACCATCACCATATTCCTGTCAGTAAATCCTTATTACAGCATCAGAATAACCCATTCATGTAAAAGTTTCAGTGTTTGACAACCTATTTGACATTCAGCAGAGTTTAAGGAAGAATAGTGATGTCCTTCAAGCTCCTTTACTCCCTTAATTGAGTCACATGGATCTATCATCTTGGAAGTCATCTAAATTAGGTTTAAGAAGCTTTGTCCTTCTGAGTATAACTAATCCAACTCCCACATATCTGTCAAGGGCCATATGTAAATAAAAAATGACTTAAAAATGTTAATTATTTTGTTTGCAAAGAAAAGATGATTTTAAAATTCTCAACCTGTTTGTTTATAAAGTTAAAAGAGCTTCTCTTTTTTAAAGAGGGAGATGAACACTTCTCTATATAAAACTTGCCACTCCCTCCCCAAATAATTTAAAGTACATGTTAACCTATGTTGTTTCCATGGCTAGAAATGTGGTGTTCTGAATAATTACATCTCCTGAGTTTGATATCTATACATCTATATTTGCATTTATATATATTTAAAAAATTTAAGGTCAATTTATTCAACCACTTGATGAAAATGAGGATATTAAGCAAACAATTAATATTGTACTTTTAGTTGAAGGCTATCACTAGACATAATAAAAATGAGAGATGGTGACAAGCAATAGAGGAATATAAGCAGAGAGAAAGTATATGAGTATCAAGTTGGGTATAGAAGAGAATAATATTTTTGGTGTGATCTTCTAAGAAGGTAGAATTATGACTGCAAGAAAGTTAAAGGAAGGTAGAGTTCAGTTGAGTAGGAGGGCCAATTTTCTGTCATGATAACTAGAGTTATTGAACTATGATGGAATAGGAAGTTTCATGAATTAGTGAAATTACTGGTGCAACATTCAATTTCAGCCTACTCAGCAAGAGTAGAGGGATCTCTTGTATTGGACCAAGAACTGAATTAGACTGAATGTCTAAAACTATGAGAGTCTATGGTGCCATGATTATGAGAGGGAAGAAAAGACAGAAAGACACAGGAGCACAGAAAAGGCAGTAGAGAAAAGAGGCAGATCTAGAGGGAGAGAGCCATGGAGTTATACCAGGGGAATACAGAAGAAGCAAGTGAGCAAAGAGCTATGGAAAGAGAGAAGGAATCATGCTTATCTAAAGAGAGGCAGGGCACTGCTTAAGCAACTTTATCTCCTTACCAAATTTCTTTTTATTTTTTTACTTTACTAAAGGGTGTGTCAGCTGATACTATAACTCTTGGAAAGGGTCAGATCACACCTCCAAAAAACCAAACACTCACATAGTTAATAATTTCTCATTTCCACTCCTTGGCAACCCAGTGGAAGGCATTGCACCCTTATTATAGAAACCATGAACAAACAAATTTATAATAGCAGAGTTCATCTTAACAAGACCCTGAAACCATCAAATATCCTTTGATGGAGAGCAGACACATAAACACTAATGTATTCCCAGAATGAAATATTATATAGCTGTCAAAATAAATTAAATACAGAGATGCATATCTTTTTTCTCCCTTATACACAACTGTTTGTGGTTTTTCCCACTGAAGTGATCTGCTACACACTCAAGATGACCCATAGTATCAACATCTAATCATACTACATAACTCTTATCATTTGAGATAGTAAGACACACTTTCTTGTATTCTCTGACATAAAATATTGAGCATGCTAAAACATTTTATAGCATAGAACAAAAGTAAAGATTAAGGATTAGTTTATACTTTTCTTCTCCTTGTTGTAATATGTGAACTTTCTCATCGGATTTCTATGACTCACACTTTGCCAGATCATGCTTTCCCAGTAATGGCTTATACAAATGTAAGGCATTTTTTGTGATATAACAAATGATCAGGGATTCCCTCAAAATTTCAAAGACAGGTATGTCCAAGGAACGCTTAAATAACAGTACATCAAAGATTGTCTTCAAATATTATGTCTGTCTAGGGCTGGGGGTGTAGCTTAGAGATAAACAATTTGCCTACCATGTGTCAAGCCCTGAATTTCATCCTTCAGCATCACAAAACAATGTATTACATCTGATAAGTCTGATAATTCTCCTTGCTAGACAGACATGACGTCGGCTAACCCTACAGACTCTGTACCAAATTTTAAAATATGGTTACTCACATTAATTAGCTTCACTTCCATACCCCAGTTAACTCCTCAACTTACTGCTGCTCTTTCCATGACACAACTGAACTTACTTGAAATAAAATTACTGACCCAAAAGATTACTAAATCACCAAATTCAATGTTCTTTCTCAGTTTTTGATTCATTTCATAACACTACTTACCAGTATCACTTCTTGAAATGTTTTCTTCTTTTATCTTCTAAGATCCATTTTCTCTTGATTCACCTTTCACCTCTCTGAATATTCTTGTACTGTAAGTTCCATGATTGTTAGCAAAATCACTAAGGGTCAGTGATTTTACTTTTTACCACTGCATTCTCTTCAAAGCAACTTCTCTCCTCCATTCCCATTTCAGTTTCCTTGTCAGCTTCCTTTGGTTTCTATCCTCTAAATGCAAGCATTTGTACATTTTCAGTAGCATTCATGATAAACTAGCTTACTCTATAGTAAGAAACAACTCCTGCATTTTGAGTAGCTTGAAACAAGAAGGGTTTATGTTTTGCTCAAGCTGCATATCCATCAGCAATGGGGCTCTGCTCACTGAATTCATCCAAGGTCCCAGACTGATTGGGGATTCTCCTTGATACATGCTTTAATGATTGCTAAGGCAAGACAAAAGAAGCGTAGTGAAATCTGTACCGCCTCTTTAAGCTTCTGCCTGGATATGACATAAGTTACTTTTAATAACATTTATTTGGCTAAAACAATCATATGGCAATGCTCTCATTTATCTGGAAGTAAATAAGAACTGGAATAATTGCAAAAGATTCTAGCAATCACCATATATTACCTGCTAATCTTTACTCTTTCTATAGATAGTTTCATTTTTTTTGTACTCATGACTTTCAAAGCTCATAACTAGGTACTAGATATCTTTCTTTAGCTAAAGAATCACATGTCCATTTGGCTCCCTGAGCTCTAGACTGTCAGAAATTAAAACTTAAAAAATTAAAATGTACTTGTGAATAGTCTATTCCATTTAAAACTGTCATTGATTCTTTCCTACTTTTACTAATGACACCCTAATTTTCCCATAAACCATGCTGGGAAAGTTGATCATCATTCCCCTTTCCTTCAGTGTCCCATGTCAGTCACTAAAGTTCAGTGATTTTAGTAATGCACTGTCTCTTCAATATGGTGTCTCTGTTCCATCCACATTGTAACTTTCTTTATCAAGGTACTCTGAATAACATTTGCATGAGCTTTTACAATAAATTCCCATTACCCTTTTAATCTATCCTGGATATATATATATATATATTTATATATATATATATATATATATATATTGCCATAGTAATCTTATGTTTTGACTATGTCACTCTCCTACCCCCAAAGCCTGTTTCATTCTTTACTTCCTACCAAGCTAAACACTTCTTCCCTTAGAGTAAATTAAACTTAACAAATGGATATTATGCACCTGCATGTGGATGGTATTGTGCTAACTGCTGTTCTTAGAGCACTCTGTGTGTACTTCTATTAGAGCACTTTTTATTAGATTGTAGCTATTGTTTAGAGTTCATTTTCACCACAAGATTGAGACAGACTAACTTTTTTCATGTTTATCCAGTGCTTAGTACATTATTAAGGACAAAAGGCCCTAATAAATATATAGGTACTTTAGAGGTAAAAGAGAGAAATGAGAGACATGGTACCTGCCCTAGAAGAGATCACCATCCAGCAGGTGGAAGGGGGAGATGAGCTCTGCAGAGATAACTTTAAATAAGCCCAACAATCTTGCCACTCTATTATAGAACCCGGTGAGCAACAAAGGCACAGAGGATGACCAGAGGATCTTTAGTCTACTTAAATTTGAACTCAATGAAACTTTTGGGTTTTAATTATTAATAGTTATGACAGATATCTTTGGTTCCAAATTTCCTCTGTGGTGTTTGAGGGAGGCTTTTGACTTAGAATTTCATGGTATGATGACCAGATTTATGTTTCTGTTAACCAATATTTTTTCTCACCATGGAATGAAGTACTAATCCTAAAAATCAAATTATGTTTGCTATTATTATTGGGAAAGGAAGAGGAATAACAAGAAGATGGACACTGCTAATCAAAAGTTCTGAATCCAACACTGCTATGGACAGTGTGTCAAGTATGAGTAATTTTCAGAAACAAAATGATGGAATATTAGAGGTTAAAGTTATCTCTCATATTTGAGTTATGAGGAACAATATGGTGCATATCATTAGGATCTGCAGACAGACCTGTGTTTGAATCTTGGTCTTGCCACTTCCAAGTGAACTTCCAAGTGAACCCAACCTCTCTCAACTTTAGTTTTGTCATCTGTAAATAATTTCTAACTCAGAGTTGTGTTATAAATATTAGATGAGCTTATGCATAAAACATTACCCCTGGTATACAGTAAGCACTCAAATTCTTTCTATTCTGTAATTATTAAAGGAACCTAAATGTGCTGCTTAAGATGCAGGCATTGACTGGAAGGTAGACAAGATGAACTTTTAGGTTATTACAGACCTATAATTCTGAGTTTATAATTCTTTGGCTGGTTGGGGGAAAAATAAACTTTACTCACTGATGCCTGGGCTGATCAGATAACCCCAAAGCCCAGACACACTGCATAATTCTCCGACAGCAATAACTCAGCTGGCAGTTCCCAGGCAGAGATGTGGGAGAAAGTCCAATATCCGGGCAGGACTAGGATCTACAACTTCCTGTGGTCTGCCTAGTGAAATTTGACCAGATAAGAACAGTTAATAAGAAACTCTCCAGATAGAAAAGCTCCTTTTATCTCTGAATGTGAATATATTGATGTTAAATACCTGAATGGATGAGGTTAATTTGAATAGTGTTTTATTATTGCAAGAAATATGGAAAAACTCTTCTTCATAATCATGGCACAAACTGAAAGAAGTTTCTTCTTATCCTGTAAAAGTGATGGCTCTACTGCCTATGTGAGAGGAAAGTATCAACTCTTTAGGCTGAACCCAGGGGCACATCAGTGTGGTGTCTAAGAAGAAACCAAATCTCATACCCTGGATCTGCTTTCTATAACACTTTTGCAATGCATGCCACATTCCCATCAAGGTTTTTCCTTGGAGTCCTCAAATATTTCCAACTGGAGTCCAACACTTAAATAAGAAAGCATGCATTACAATGAAAACATTTAGTGGCTATAAATTCAATTGCCAAGAAGTTCTTGTCTTTGGGATACTCAAGGGACACAGTCCCTGGGCAATAACTTATTATTTCCCTTGTTTGTGATCACAGAGACTATCCAGGTAAATATTTTGATAACTAGATTCTCCTAGTAGGTCACCCCCTTTCTTTCCTTGACACAATTTCCTAAGGGAGATCACATGCCTCTTTTGCTCCTAATGTCATGGAAAGATAAATTGTATGGTGTTTTTACTATAAAATGTTAGGGGCTACAATCATGACTCACTCTCCTTTTCTAAGTAAGCCCAAACTCTGGAAATGATAAAGACTTATCAAGAAAGTAGAATAGCATAGTACTTGAGTGAGAGCTTTGCTGTCAGGCAATTCTCAGTTGAAATAATAACTCTGTCACTTGCTAATTTTGTGAACTGGAACTTCTCTGTATCTCAGTTTTTCATCTGCAAAATGGATATGATTATAGGAATACTTATGCAATAGGGTTATTTGGGGAATACAATAAAACAATGCACAGTGGTGCCTTATTCAAATGTTCAGTAAATGATAGTAGCTATTGTTATTAATAAGCAGTTTCTTCAGTGATTCATAAGCCAAGAGGATGTAGCTGAAGTGACAAATGTATATGCAGCACTTTATGAAGTTTGAGGTAAATCTGAGAGTATACCATCAATCATTCCATAGAGTTGGAGTATTTTAGGATTACAGGTATTTGTGTGTGTATGTCGGGGGTTGGGGAGGTGCTGCAGTGTAGTCCCTTAGGTCTCCTTCAACTTCTTGGTCTACACTTCTAACAGGGAATGCTTGGGCACCAAAAATCCTTGATCATTAAAGTGAAGCAGGTGAAAATAGTCTTTAGTTACGTTATAGCATGACAGGACCAGCACTTGGGTACAACATCTTGTGCATTTGTAATTCTTGCCACTGAGGATATGCTCTGGATAAGTTGAAGAGCAAAGTTGAGGAGTTCTGTGAAAAACTTCCATTCTGTTAGGAGTTGGAAACACATCTGAGATCTGCACTTGAAGAGAGAAGGAAAACCAGAAGACATGCTGGGTTGGTCTTAATTTAAGATTGGACTTAAGTGCCAGGAGTATGGCATTGTTCATTTTTATTATTTTTATTGTTCATCTCATATTACAGGTGTTTGTTCCAACAGGGGGATCTAGGTCTCACTGTACCTGCATGAACTTGAAACACAACTTTGGGTAATACATTCTGCCTATCTGAGGCTATTCTTTCTTTCAAAGGTTGAAGTGAAATTCATATACGGTAAAACAAAGTGTAAACTATGAATTTATATACGCACACACACCACCTATGCAACCACAACTTCAGTGAAATATAGAACATCTCTTGAATACCCAAGGATTCTTTTGTATCACCTACCAATCCCTACTTCCAACAACATCCACTATTCTGTTTTCTATTTCCCTAGACTGGTTTTGCCAGTTCTTGCACTTCATATGCATGGAGCCATACACTATGCACATATTTGCATCTAACTTCTTTTACTTACTTAACATAACACTTTTGAGATTTATCCATATTGTTGCATGTATTAGTTGTTTATTGTTTCTTCTGGCTAAGTAATATCCCATTGTATGAATATGTCACACTTTGTTTAACTATCCTTTTATTGATGGACTTTAGGCTCTTATTTTATTTGGGACTATGTTGAATACCACTGCTGTGAGCATTCAAGTACAGATCATTTTATGGATATGTTTTCAGTTCTTTTGGCTGAATATCTAAAAGTGTAGTGGCTGCGTCATATGGTTTTAATTTTTAAGATGTTTTCAGAAGTGGTTTGTTATTTTTTTGTTGTTCTCGTTGTGACAGGTCTCACTATTGTGCCCAGGCTGGTTTCAAAATCCTGGACTCAGGCAATCCTCTCACCTCTACTTCCTGAGTACATGTTCATATCATTTTACATGCCCACCAATAATATATGAGAGTTAAGATCAAGTTGCTCCATATCCTTGCCAGTATTTGGTACAGTTTGTATTTAAAATTTTAGCCATTCTGGTAGATGTCTGGTAGACTCATTTTGGAAAAACTATTTTGACATAAATTTAGATTCAAAGAAAAGTTGTAAAACTATTAGAGAGAATTCCCATTTTTCACTGTATCATCTTGTGATTTTAATTTTCAAGTCCCTGATGACAAATAATGGTAATTCACATATTTTCCTGAATGAAGTATATGCTCCATGTTTTTTACACACTTTTATTGATTCTTTTTAGTTATACATGACAGAATTCATTTTGATATAACTATACAAGCATAGAATATATCTTATTCTAGTTAGGACCCCATTCCTAAGAATGTGCATCATGTACATGATGGTGGGATTCACTATGGTATATTCACATAAGTACATAGGAAAATTATTTCAGATTCATTCCACTGTATGCTCCATTCTTTTCCCTACATTAATTAGATTTTTTTATTTTTACAGATTTCATTTTGATTCATTGTACACATATGGGGTACAAATTTTCATTTCTATGGTTGTTCATGATGCACATTCATATCATTCTTGTTAATCACACATGTACATAGGGTAATGATGTCTGTCTCATTCCACCATTTTTCATACCCCCACTCCTCCCCTCTCATTTCCCTCTACATAATTTAAAGATCCTCCATTCTTCTCTCACCCTGCACCCCCCAACTGGATTCTATATCATCATCTGCTTATCAGGGAAGACATTGTTTTTCTTACTGAGTTTTAGTTCTTTATAGATCCCAAATAGAAAATTGTATCAAATATAAACATTGTGAGTATTTTTTCCCAGTCTGTAATTTGCCTTTTCATTTCCTGAATGGTGTTTTTGAAGAGCAAAAGTTTATAATTTTGATGTAGTTCATCCGTTTTTAAATTCTTAGTATTTTTTTATTCTGTTCAGGAAATCTTTGTCATTGCCAATGTCATGAAGATATTTTCCTATATTTTCTTTGACAACTTAATTTTTTTAGCATTTACTTTGCTTAATGATCTATTTTGAATGAATTTTGAGCATGGTGTAAGGTAAGAGTAGAGGCTCACTTTGTTTTTTTATATGAGTATTTGCCAGGGTTTGGCAAACTATAGCCTATGTATCAAATCTGTCTTGCAGTTTGCTTTTGTATGGTTCTCAAGTCAGAGTGTTAACACATTTTTAAATCATATCTTTTTATTTATTTATTTATTTATTTGGAACTGGGGATTTAACCCAAGGGTGTTTTACCACTGAACCACATGCCCAGCCCTATTTGTTTTATATTTTGAGCTGTGCTTGGCAGTTTACACATTTTTAAAGGAGTAAAGAAAGAAAGAAGAAAAAGCAAAGAAAAGCTGGGTACAGTGACACATGCTTATAATCCCAATGACTAGAGAGGCTAAAGTAGAAGGATCACAAATTCAAAGCCATCCTCAGCAATTTAGTGAGACCCTGTCTCAAAAAAGAAAAAAAAAAAGCTGGGTGTGGTGGTGCACACCTATAATCCAAGGGACTCAGGGAGGATGATCACAGGTTCAAAGCCAGACTTAGCAACTTAGTGAGGCTCTAAGCCACTTAGACCCTGTCTCAAAATAAAAAATAAAAAGGGACTGGGGATGTGGCTCAGTGGTTAAGCAACCCTGGGTTAAATCCCCAGAACCAATACATACATACATACATAAATAAACAATAAAAATAAAATTTAAAAAGTGTGATAATGTGACAGTGATACCATGTGACTGGCACAATCTAAAATATTTCTTAATTTCTCATCTGGTCCTTTACACCTGAAGTTTGCCTAGTCCTGCTTTGTACTATTATTATTACATGTATTACAACTACACATGGTCTAAGTCTATAGACAGTAACTTTTGCAACCACATGCATTAGAATGAAATTTAGATGAAAAAAGCAAAAAAGGTTTTTATTTACTCAGATATTTATAATTTCCAAAACTTTTTACTCCATTCTGAAAATCTTATTTTCCTTCAGTCAAAATTTCCCTTTGGCCTAAAGAACATACTTATCATTTCTTTTAGTGTAGTTCTGCAGTTGACAAATTGCCAGTTCAATTTTCTTTTATTTGAAAATGTTTTCATTCTCAAAGAATATTTTCACTGGATCCAGAAGTCTGGGGTGATGTTTCACTTTATTATTTCAGCACTTTGAAGGTATTGTTTTGCTCTCTTTTGGTCTCTCCATTTTTCCGATGAAAATTTGACCATTAATTATTTTCCCTTTTTATTTTACTTTGTTATTTTTATTTTTCAGTACTGGGGATTGAACCCAGGGGTGCATAGCCACTGAGCAACACCCCCAGCCCTTTTTATTTTTTAATCTTGATACAGGGCCCCACTAAGTTGCTTAGGGGCATGCTGTCTCATCCTCCCAAGTCACTGTGATTACAGGCATGTGCCACCATGCCCAGCTCCATTTTTAATATGTATATACAATGTTGCTTTTCCTGTTTTGCTTTTTATATTTACTCTTCATCTTTGGATGACAACAATTTTACTAAAGTTTGCTTTTTTTGTTTACTCTACTAGATGATTTTGGACATATTGAAATTTATGCCTTTGTTTAAATTTAAAACAATTTTAGTCATTTTATCTTCAAATATTTTTGTGTTTCATTTTCTGTTTTTTATTATTTGAGAACTACAGCTGCACTGTTAGATATTCTCTAATGATTCACTGAAACTTTATTCATTTTTATCTGAAATTTTTTTCCCTGTGTTCTTCATATTGATCAATTTTCAATTTCAATTTGACTTCTCCCTCATCTCCATTCTCCTTTTAAGCACATACAATAAATTTAATTTCAGATATTGTATTTTCAATTCTATAATTCTATTTTGACTTTTTTGGTTTATTTTTTTTCCTAAGACTTTCTGCCTTTTCATTCAAGTCCTTTTTCCCCACTTAATTGAGAATAGATAAAAAAATGCTTTAAATACATTCTTCCAATTGTACCATTTGTGTCAGCTAGTGATTTGTGTCAGTTGATTCTCCTTTGTATTGAGAATGTATAACATTTTCCTGTTATTCTCTATATTGGTTGACTTTTGGATTGTGTCACACAAATTAATATAAATGCTAAATTGTGGAGGATATAAATTATGCTATTGCTCTTTAATGAGTGTGTCTTTTGTTTGAACTGACAATTGTCTTAATTGGACTGAAACTGTAAGTTCTACTTTTTGGATGGAAGTGCCAATCTTCTTTCATATCTTTTGTATTTAAGTGAGCTTCTTTGAATCTTCTGTGTGGTTCAGGGGTCAGACAGATATGTGGTCAAGCACAACTTGAGGATTCATTTCCTTAATATTTTCCTTCTGGAATATCCCCCTTTTGTCCAGCACTCTGGTTTCTGTAAATTCAGGTTTTTACATCCTCAGAGGAAAAACACTGTTCTCCCACACCACTCTGCCAATGCCACTGCCTAAACAAGGCCTTAAGTTAAAACCTACAAGAATGGGAATACATTCCATGTACCTCCTTTCTTCCAAGTATGGACTCTTCACCAGTTTCTGCTCTTCTGTTTCTTCCCCAGTATTTCCACATAGCAGCATTTTTGTATCATGCCTGGAAATTTTAGTTGTTGTTTGCAGGAGTGCTGGTCTAGTAAGAATTTACTCAGTTATTACTGGAAGTGGTAATTGAAATGGAAAAGAACCAAAGTAATGCCATTTTGTTCTGACCTGACTCCATTCTATACTTGCTTATAATGTTTTCTTTTCAGCCTCCTGATAGCTTCATCTATGTTGACAGTATAGCAGGACCTTCCCATGTCCCTGAATATGGCCCTGATGTATAACAAGATGACTCTGAAATATATAATCAAAACAATTCTCTCATGTAATCAAAATATCTGTCTCAATAGGATCTTTCTGACCTACATGTGCCTCGATTGTTCTTGTGGTTTTTGCCTTTATAAACTCTCTACTTCCAAAAGTCAGGTGCTAGGAGTTCTTTGAGGTGTTAACCTGCTCCCAACTGCCAGTTGCTTGGCATGCTCATTAAAGGAACTTTTTTCCCTTTCAATTTGGCTCAATATGGGTGGTGGTTTGTAATTCTTGTGCATTCCATTACAGTAATCATCTCTATTTTTCCTGATCAGATATGATAAGGATTTACTCATTTGTTCAAAGAACAAACTTTAATTTTATCATCCTATTTTCTAATTCATTTGTTACTGCTCTTATTTCTTTTATTGCTTCTATTCTTACTCTGTATTAAATCTGCTCATTTTTCCTAGCTTTGTACAGGTGAACTATAGATGATTGATTTTAAGTTTTTTAAAAAATATAAGAATTTAAAGCTATAAATATCCCCTAAGGCACTGCTGTAGCTGTGTACCATGAATTTTTACATCATATTTTATTTTTATTCAACCTGATGTATTCTCTACTTTTTCCTGTGAGTTCTTCCTTTATCCATTTTACTTGATATTGTGTTATATAAAATTCTAAATATGTGGAATTTTTATTATTATTAGAGCTTTATAATTATACATAGTAGTTGGGTTCATCCCAACAAGCTCATACATGCATGGAAATCTATTTCAGTTCATGATCCCCTCTTTTCCCTCCCCCATTTCCCTCCTGTCCTCCCTCCCCTCTCCCATTCTCCTTCCTCTACTAGATTTCTTCTCACTTGTCTAGTAATTTGCATTTCATTGGTTCTTTATATAATCTTACCTTTCTCTCCCCCTTTCCTTTATTTTCCTCTAGCTTCTGCATATGAGAGAAAACATTTGACCTTTGAATTTCTGACTTTGGCTTATTTCACCTAGCATGTTTTCCACTTCCATTCATTTACCAGAAAATGCCATGATTTCATTCTATTTAATTTCTGAGTAGAACTCCATTTGATATATATATATCACAATATATATGTATACATATGTATATATCACAATTTCTTAATCCATTCATGTACTGATAGGCATCTGGGTTGATTCCATAATTTAGCTATTGTAAATTGTACTGCTATAAACATTGATGTGGCTGTGGATTTTTAAAGGTAGTTTTTATTTGTTTCAAAACTATTTTCTTTGTGGCCAGAAAACATATTCTACTAAATTTCAATAGTTCAAATTTATTAAGACTTTTTAATGGCATACTGGTGTTTTTAAAATATGAAGTCAGGCAATATTATTGACAGTGCTATAAAAATCGTTTTTTCCCCATTTGTAACATGTTGTCTCTGTATTTGTTAAGAATTTTTTTCTATCATCTGCATCCCAGTGAAATTTCAATTCAAATATACTTTTCAGTCTTTGAATTTCCATTTGGTTCTTAAAATTACAGAGTTTCAACTTCCATGTTGAATATTCACTTTCCACTTATTTGGTCACCTTTTTTAAGTCTTTGAGCATATTTATAATAGCTTTTTTAACTATTATCTGTTAATTCAACATGGATCATTATGGCTTCTATTTTTATTCACTTTTTTCTTATTTGTGTTATATTTTTCTTCCTATTCATGTCTTTTAATATTTGATTGCATAACATACAGTATTGATGGTATTTTGTAGAAATTATTGATTTTCGTATCTTCCTCCTAAGAGTATTTTGCTTTTCATTCCATCTGACTTTTAAATTATAGGCTGATTATCTTGAGATTTTGGAGCTTCAATGTTACACTTTCTTGCCATGGGTCTGACACAGTTTTACTCTTAATATTGGGGTGACTCTTTAATTCTTGGACTTAGTCTTTATTCCTAAATCATGGTACTTCTGAAGTTTCAATAGAAAACCTACAATATTTACCA
Source organism: Glaucomys volans (assembly GCA_020662805.1). Lineage (NCBI taxonomy): Eukaryota > Metazoa > Chordata > Mammalia > Rodentia > Sciuridae > Glaucomys > Glaucomys volans. Next base: position 111,397 of record JAJEJO010000162.1, read on the forward strand.
AAGTCCTCCAAATTGGCGGAATTCAACCTCCAAACTTGTCTCATTACTGTGAGCCACCACTAAAATGTCTTCCAATTTTTTCTTCTTTTTTATTTTTATTTCATTTTATTTATTTATTTTTTTGGTACAAGGGATTGAACCCAGGGGTGCTTAACCAATGAGCCACATCTTCAGCCCTTTTTATTTTGAGACAGGGTCTCACCAAGTTGTTGAGGCTGGTTTTGAACTTGTGATCCTCCTGCCTTAGCCTCTTCAGGTGCTGGGATTACAGGCGTGTGCCACCACACTCAGCCTTATTTCTTCTTTTTTTAAAATGAAGAAACTAAACCCCTTATGGTGGTCTAGAAGTACCTACACAAAAAATCTGGCACCTTGCTCCTCTTTGAGCTGATCTACTACTTTCTTTTTTTGCTCACTTTCCTCTAGTCACACTGACTTCTCTGGTTTATTCCAATACATTTAGCATTTTTTGTCTTAGTGTCTTTGCCTGGAATATTATTTTCCTACAATTTCATTGTTTTCCCTCTCCTTGTTCAAATTGCAAAATCTCAGTTGGGTCTTTCCTGAACACCATTTTAAAATTAGAGCATATCTTCTGTTTCTCCTTATACTTCTTGCTATTGCTTTTATTTTTTCGAAATACTATAGGCTTATTTTTATGATTTATGCCCCCCTAATAATATGTTTAATTAATATGGAGACTTTTTTTTTTTGGTATCAGGGATCAAACCCAGGGGTGAACCACTGAGCCACATCCCCAGCCCTTTTTTGTATTTTATTTAGAGACAGGGTCTCACTGAGTTGCTTAGGGCCTCGCTAAGTTGCTGAGGCTGACTTTGAACTCGCGATCCTCCTGCCTCAGCCTCCTGAGTCGCTGGAATTACAGGCGTGCGCCACCACGCCCGGCGAGTATGGAGATATTTTGATTCACAAATGTATCCCCCAGGCCTAGGACAATAAGTAGCATACTTAGTAGGTTCTTTTCATGTCTCTGTCTCTGTTTTGTCTCATGTATGTGTCTTTGCATGTTTGCATTTAGTTGTTATTGTTGAATGAATGACTGAGAGAATGGATCATACACTGGTCTATGCAGCCTCCAGGAGTGTAGGGTGCTTCAAAGGAGGAAGAAAGTATCTGAAGATTCTCATATTTACAACCTTTCTTCTACATCACATATGCAATACAATCCAATACTTCTTAGAGAATAATATGGATCACTATGCCTACATGTAGCTGCTAGAAAAGTGTGAACCTAGTTAGGCTAATATTGATAGAAGTAGTTCAAATTGCCATCATTTGACTAAAAAGAGTCTCTCATTTTATGTATTATAAGCCTAATTTCCCCACAGTAACTTTAAAAGAAGTTGAATGACTTTAAATAATTCTTACAGTATTAAACAGTTTATAGCTTCCTCCTCACATCTCCACACTTTAACTTCTCAGGGGGTCCCCACAGGGACTCTGACCCTGCTGTGCTTTGCCTGGCTTCTAGAGTCTTCCTTTGAAAAATCTTGGTGGAAACCTCTATGACCCCCTAACTCCAACATCCTGCATTCCTGCAGAACCAGCACCACGTGGTTGATACCAAGGTTTGCCACCATCTTGAGCACTAGTAAAGCCTCCAGGAACTCTTGCTGCAGTGGCCTCTGAGTGCCTGGGTGGCTGAACACATTGAAAAAGCTTTCTAGGGCCCTTTGTGTAAGAGAGAATTTTTACTTTTACTTTATTGAGTCTGAGATGGATATGATCTTGCTAAGTCCTGAGATGCCCTTACGTCATCTTTCTGTTGTCTCTGGGCAAAGTCTTTAGCATTTCTTTAGTGGAAGTAATGTCTTTACAACTGCAACTTACTTAGTCAGTTTTACTCCCACCTTTCAAATCCAAGTTTTCAAATCTTTCTGCTCTGCTTTCTGCTTCTGATTATCACAATCAATTTGGCTAAAAGCCACCAGCAATATCCATGCCACACCCTGAATGCTATGCTGTCTAGAAATTTCTTCTATCAGATTACGAAGTCCATCGCTTTTAAAATTAGCCTCACAGAATGTCTCAGGACATGGGCAAAATGGAGACAACTTCTCAGCCAGAACATAAAAGGAATGACCTATACTCCAAATTCCAATAGCGTTCTCCTTTTCCTCTTGAACTGAACACAGTTTTGTTTGTATTTTGCTCCTCTGAGCTCCCATCAGAATTGGCCATTAAGCTCTGCTTACAGCAATCTAAAGCATTTCCAGCTTTCACTGCTAAGGATCTCAAAATTCCTCCCACCAATTCCAAAAACCTTATATAGCTTCTGAACCACTAACCTGAACCACATGGTCAGGCAGGTTAGTCACAGTAACAACCCCACTTCTCAGTACCAATTTCTGTTTTAGTTAACCTTTTTTCTGTTGTGACTTAAGGACCCAACCAGAAAAATTGTAGAGGAAGAAAAGTTTATTTGAGGGCTCACAGTTTCAGAGATCTCAGTCCATAGACAGCAGGCTCCATTCCTTAGGGCTTAAAGTGAGGCTGAACATCATGGAGGAAGGATATGGCAGAGGGAAGCAGCTTACATGAGGAATAGAAAGCAGATACACTTGCCAGATACAAATATATACCCCATAGCCACACCCCCAATGAATCACTTCCTCCAGCCACACCCTGCCTGCCTTAGTTGCCACCCACTTAATCCCTGTTAGAGTATTGATTCACTGATTGGATTAAGGCTGTCACAACCCAGTCATTTCCCCTTTGAACCTTCTTGCATTGTCTCACATGTGAGCTTTTGGGGGACACCTCACATCCAAACCATAACACACCACCTATCCACCCTCTTGTCCATTTGGTTCTACACTTTCTTGTCTTCTTCCTGTTCCCTAAGTGTGCCTAGTTCTTTCTTCAGCACCTTTGTATTTTTCCCTTCATTTTAGTGCATTCATCTTCTCACTCTTCAAACTTAACACTAAGCATTCAATGTGATTGTTTCATTCTCAGTATTAGTATCACTTCTTTGGAGAGATTTTTTACCTTTCAATCCTATCCTAAATAGGCCTAACCTTTACTCTGTTTCAGCTTCCTATTTGTTTCCTTCAAGAGTACTTATACTTTTCAAATTATTTTATTTATATAGATGATAACCTGTTTAATATCTCTCTTTCTATAAAATGTTTAGTCCCTAAGGTCAGGAACTTTGTCTTTTTTCCATGTATATCACCAATGTTAGAAAATTACCTAACATGGGATATATTCAATAATAATTGGTTGGTAAGTAAGAAACAAAAAAAAAAAAAACAAAGTGTGAAATGTTCTCCAACACATATACTCCAATACCCACATATACCTATGTATCTTTTCCCCAATTGCAGCTAAGGACTACTTTTGACCAAAAAAGTGTGATGACTTTGCTATACACTGAATAAACTAGATCTTTCAATATAGAGTCATCTGAAATACCAGAGTTATATAATGTTAGTGATGATGATGATGATGATAAGAATAGTAATAATGGCTAGTGTTGTAAGGTGCTTATTATTTGTGAAGAACTGTACTGAACTTTTTATGTGGTTTACCTATTCAATCCTCAGCAACACTACGAAGTAGAGACTATTATATTTTCATATATATAGATGAGCATGAGGTGTCAGTGGCTAAAGTAAATTGCCCAAGACTGCACAGCTAAAAAATGGACTTTTTGAATCTAAAAATCTGGACTCAGATCCAGTTCTTTCTGCCAATAAAGTCTGTGTATATGTGTCTATGTGCATATGTGCAGGCACATGTGAACATACAGGGCCATGACTCAAATATGTCAGTGGAAAACTTTATTTGGGGATAAAATTAAGTGAACCAACACCAAAATAACTGCAGGAGCAAATTAAAATGTTTCTGCATGCTCCTTTCCATGTGATGAAATAGTAGATTTCATAGTTCTACTTGACTTGTTAAAACTCAGAAATCTTCCAGAGGTAATAAATTGAATTTTCTTAGTACAGACAATGTGGATAAATTCACTAAAAATCCAATGATGTATTCTCAGCCTTTTTCAAATTTTAAATTTCTTTCTTTAAAAAACTTCCAGGAAAAGTTGTGGTTATGGTTCTCGAGTGCATTTTCTTCAGCCAGCTGCTGCCAGTTCCCAGCATGAAGCTCTTCTCTCTGTGATGTCGATTTTTGAGGGGTCATTTCAACCTTCTAAAATGTTGCCTTATGATTTTGGCACATGTTATGAAGAGATGGTGTGCAGAGAAGCAGAGTTGCCCATTATCAGCTGCAAGTCGTAAGTGCTGTTTGGCAGAGATAAAAAATTTAAACAAGTTTCCCCAGGTGTAAGGTAGTTCCAAAGTACTGCCTATTTAATATAATTTAAACTTGTTCATTTGGCAATAAAAGGAAGATTTGAAGAAGGCCACTTTCACAGTAAATGTTTAACATAAAGGCACCTGAGAAACAAATCTTTAACTGATTAGTTGTTCTTACAATCTCTTACACTTCCTATTCATCCAGAGTCTTGACTTCATGTCAGGAGCCTTTCTGTAGCTTGTTCTCCACTTCCAGATGTAACATATTTCTCTCTAGAGAAAAACCCTGTCTAACGCCTCCCTGAGGTAATCAAAACGAAAGACATTAGTTTACCTGTCTAATTTTCTCTCACAGCTAAAAAGGTCCCTGCCTCTCCCCAATAAATTTTTCTTTGTCAGCACAAGGCACATCTCATTGCTTGTTCTTCTCAACCTCCTCTTAGTCCCTAATGAAAATGATCAAACTCCAATAAGTATTAGGCTTGCAGTTTTACTCCTTTTTTTCCCCTTCCATTTGAGGAATCACGTTTGTCACCCTCCTCCCCACTGCCACCTCCGCATTTGACTTTATGTGCTAGCTGTGTCTTGTTAGCTAGTTAATATTACTTTCCTTCTAGTTTCAGGAGTGCTTTAGGTTAAATGAGAAGGATTAGAAAACACTGGAAATTAAATTTATGCAAGAAATCTTTCAATTTTTGAATTGATAATGTCGCAACATAATTTGCACGATAGCATAGATTCCCTTTCAAAAGAATTTTCCGTTGGGATTCCCGTGTTTTTTCATTGCCATTCACATTTACAACAGTCTCCAGAGAGCTTGTTGTTGATCAATAAAGTATTAATTCCAGGAGTGCTTGGCAGAGTGAAACAGAAATGATCAAACTGGGGGTCTGCTTATCAGGATGTACGTGGAAGCAGTGGTGGAGTCAATTGAAGTTGATACCAGTGTGGAGGCTTTTTATTAGTCATATATCACTGAGTGTAGCATTTTCTTTTCCAGAATGAAGCTGGTTCATTGTCATTTTTTTAATGAGTGTTTTTAAATTAAATTTATTTTTAAATGAATACATAAAAACATAAAAATTATACATATTTATGGGATACTGTGAGGCTTCAATACATGTATAATGTCTAAATCATGGTAAACAACTATCTCCTCAAACATTTATCATTTCTTGTTGAAAATATTCAAAATCCTTTCTTCTAGCTTTTTGAAATATGTAGTGCATTATTGTTCTCTATAATCACCCTACTGTGTATATTACTGAACAGTCATGCAAACACTGTGTGTAAAGTATCTGTGGTTCAACTTAAAATTAAACTTTTGGGATCCACCATGACACTGGTTTGTATAGAATCTCAATGGCAACTGGATTGGAAGTACCAGGATATTTGCTTTTACTCTGGGTACCACCTTATCCCAGTGAAGTTTCTCACTGTTGACAAAAGCTGCCATGAATAGCTTAGGCCTCTGTATCTGTATGGGCACTACCTGCTCTTCCTGCCAATCTGAGGCTCACTGAAAATTCTGTCCTCCTGCCACAACAGTACTGAGCAACAGAGCAGCACCAAGCACCCCAAAGCCCTCATGAAAAGGTCAGGAAAACTGGAGGTTCATGAACTGAAGCTGCTTTCTGGTCCATGTTTTTTCCATTGTTGCCCCCCTTCCCACTCATCTGTACCCCTGTGCATCCTCAACCTTTGGTCCCAATATTGAACCCAGTGATCGCAAGGGGAGAGCCGTGGTTCAAAGCATTACCCTCGACTGAACAAGAGGTGCAAAATAGACAAGGAGGTTTTGATTTTGAGATTTCTTACAACTGTCATGACTACCTATTGCCACAATGTGACTGCTGGAAAGCAACCAGATTCATTAGGATTACAGCAATAAAAGGAAAACTCCCTTGGTAGGATCTAAAAAGGTCGAAATGGGAAGCTGGTGAAGCATATCTAGATGGTCTAGTGCCTGTGCCTGGTGACACTGAAACAGGGATTTGCAAGGCATAGAACTGGGTGAAATTTAAGGTGTTAATTTTGAACTGGTGATTGTGCTGAGGCAAGGATCCTGAACAAGGGTTGGTGAGCACACGGTTGTTCTTGATAATCAGGCTCTTCCAGGTGGTTCGTGTCTTTCTTACTTTGATTGTTTGTTTTTTTTTTGGTGCTGGGGATTGAACCCAGGGCCTTGTGCATGGGAGGCAAGCACTCTACCAACTGAGCTACATCCCAGCCTTGATTGTTCTTAATATTCCTTAATACCTGGGTAGGACATTGTGTTGACTGCAGTTTTCACTTCTTAGGGAAGACAATCTTTCCTACCAATTCATGGGAGACTGCCCCTTCAGCTTCGTGGGTCATGTTTGCTCCAGAGGATGGGTTGGGGAAGAGGGAGTGAGTTGCTGAAAAGTTTTCTTGGAGTAGTCCATGCGTCGTCTACATTTTTTTTTTTTTTTTATATCAGGACTTGAACCCAGGGGCACTTAATCACTGAGCCACATCCCCAGCCCTTTTTATTATTTTTTTTATTCTTATTTTGAAAACAGGGCCTTGCTGAGCTGTTGAGGCTCTCATTGTCATTTTGACCTAACTTCAAAGATCCTGACTTTTGAAATACAAATGATCTGTGAACATGAGAAACACATTCACCATCATTTCTCTGTCTCTGTCTCTCTTTTTTTGTGGAGTTCGGGATCAAACCCAGGGCCTTGCTCATGTACATCTCCAACCCCATCAACCTCATCTCTAAAAAGATAAATTCAAATTGTTAACAATGAGAGTATACTTTTTTGAGTGTATCATGTCATGAATTAAAATTATTTCTAAATGATCCAGTCATTATTGGTATAGGTAGAGTCAATGACCATTCGTACAATAAGTATGGATATTAAAGAACCAATTCACAGGACTTTTTTTTGGTCCACATGTATTTAGTATCAACCGTGAGCTAAACTTTGTGATGGAAAGTTAACATTTATTACCTCTATTGCTTCATTTAATTTTCAAGACAACCTTCTGAGGTTAGTAGTCTTATAATCCCCATTTGACACTGATAAAATGGAGGCTTAGAGATGGAAATTAGCTAAATTCCATACAATTGTGTGTGGCAGACTGAAATATAGGTTTACAGGATTCTAAAACCTATGCAAGCCTTGTTGAGTATTAGGATTATAGGTGATTTTTCCATTTCTTCTCCACTCTAACCTATTTTACAATAATGAACATTATAATTTTCATAACCCCAAAATGAAGTACATATTTACTTGGGTTGTAAGTCATTTCCCCTGAGATAAATTTGCTCTTTTTGTGAGGGCAACACCTTCAGAAGTTGGAAAGAGTATTGTACACTGCTAGAGAAAATGCATTCATATCTTATCACCTAGACATGCAATTTCAGGTTCCATACCTTCATATGGTCATTGGGTTCAGCTTTCAGTTTGTACAAAGTCTTAAGGGGTTCCTTGCTTCAGCAGAGGTCCCTCCATGTGGAATCTTCTATGCCAGTTGAGTAATTTTTCTCTTTTTACCCACTAACATCCATCACTTTAAAGTGTGGGTCATGGCATATCTCATACAAAAAGTATTGGTGGAAGAATTGTCCACCTTGCAACTTTACTATTTATCACCTATAAAGGAGAATATTGGAATATTGGAATATTTCCCATTTAGTAAAATGAGTTAGACCAGTCAGGATTAAAATGTGCTAATAATTATCTCATTAAAAAACCCTCCCTCAAAATTGTCCCATGTAATTTACTACTTAAATAGATGGCATCATAAAAATTTAACATGCTTTTCTTAGTGAAAGGATGTTACATTTTACATGCCTGTTAGAAACAGAAAAATGCATTTGCAACTAATTACCTAACTAAAATACTGTTTAGTATTTCTAACTTGTAATTTTTACAAGTCAAGAGCAAATTGTAAATTAATAGATGAGCAAAAGGAATTCTAGTAGACTAGAGGAAGGAGAATAGAGAGGGGAGGGAGGATGGAAGGGGGTGGATCATGAACTGAAATAGAATTTCATGCATTTATGAGTTTGTCAGGATGAACCCAACTACTATGTGTAACTATAAAGCTCTAATAAAAAAGAAAAACAAACAAACAAAAAAGAGCAAATTGTTGGTTATGAGCTTCATGGGATATTCATATCCTTTTAGAACTTTTTCTTCCTATTTTTCTTAGAACATTTTGCACATCCTTATTCCTCAAGGTATAAATAAGTGTTCAATATAGGGGTCACAACACCATAAAATGCATAGATACTTTTATCCTGGTCTTGGGGACACCCTTGACTGGAGTTTCATGTACATGTGGATGATTATCCCATAAAATATGGAGACCACAGTCAAAAGGGATCCACAGATGGAGAAAACATTGTGCCTGGTTTCCACAGAGCAGATTCTCAGCAGGACAACCATAAGCTAGTATAGGACATGAGGATGAAGTTGAAGGGCAGGGCTAGTATAATCATGCCTATGACACAACTGCGTGTGAACAGATGTGCTTCAATAGGGCCTACACCTCATAGGTAAAATGATTGATAATATTATGTCCACAAAAAAGGCAGGAATTGCAGTGATTGTTATTATTGCCAAAGGAAGACACTGGCCTAGGTCACCATTGCCACTGTATGCAGACCTGGTTATTCATAATGATGGTATGTAGCACAAGAGATTGGAGATTACAACAAATCTGCCATAACAGCAAGGAGGGGACACTGTCATCCCCAGAGAAAGAGCAGTGGTCTTCTGGGAATAACAACTATTATAGAAAATTGTGGCATAGTCTGTTAAGTCATTGAATAATAACAACAACAAGGACACTGAATTCCTGGAGTAGCAGATATTCAGAAAGGATACATCATTTAGCAAAAATATATAGGGGTATAAAGCTGTCCACCAACTCTAACCACAATGATGTTGAGATTGTTACCCAACAATGTGATCAGGTAGACCGCCATCATGGTGCAATAAAAGATAAACTGGAATTTTGAATGATTAAAGAAACCCACCAGAATGAATTTTGTCACTTTGCTGCCATTATCAGTAACCAGAATATCCTTTTGTTCTATTTGCTGAGAAAAAAAGAAGAAATTTAATTCATTTTAATTTGGGAAGCATTTGTTGAGTCTGTTGTGTTCTCAGTTCCCGTATCAGGTACTATTAGGAAGACGTGTATACAAAACAAGTGCTGCCATTTGGAAGTTTATGTTCTAATTTGGGAGATAAAGCACTCTTATACAGCACAAGATTAATTTGCAAAGTAGCACAATCCATTGTGAGTTGTAATTCTTTCATCCATAAAATGAGTGGGGGTGGACTCCACCTGAAAAATGTTTTGAACACTCCCCTTAAAAAATGCACTATTTTACTGTTCAGATGTAATCAGATCCCTGAGTCACCGAGTTGTTAATTGTCCTTTCCTGTTATGAATATTTGTCTTTAGCTGGTTCACATCCATAACATAAACTATATGCCTAACTCATTCTCATTTTTTCGTTATCCTGCACATCTAATCAATCACCAAGTGCTATTGGCTCTTCCTTCTATATATATTTCAAACCTATTTACAAATGTTATCTAGTCAGAGCCACCATCATTTCTCATCTGGACTAATACACAAGTTGTCTAATAGGTCTCCCTATTTTCATGCTTTGTCTCTCTATAGTCTATTTTCGACAAAGCAGCCCAAATCACATTATGACCACATCCTTCCTGTGCTTAAAACTCTGAGGCTTCAATAGCTCTTGGACTGAAATCTAACATATATACCATGACACACAAGACTTTTTAAATGATCACACTGCAAACTAACCTTTCACTTTGTCCTTTTAGGCTTACCATATTTGAGCCATATTGTCTTTATGAAATATTGTAAGCATGTCCCCTCTTCAGGGCTTTTTGCACTTTGTTTTCTCCTTTCTGGAAACATCTTTCCTGTTCTTCTTTGCTTGTGGTCATCCTTGATATTTCAGCTTAAAAGGGACTTATTAAGAATAGACTTCTCTAGCCTGTAATTCCAGCAGCTTGGGAGACTGAGGCAGGAGGATTGTGAGTTCAAAGCCAGCCTCAGCAACTTAGTGAGACCCTAAGCAACTTAGTGAGACTCTGTCTCTAAATAAAATATAAAAAGGGCTGGGATGTGGCTCAGTTGTTAAGTGCCCCTGGGTTCAAACCCTGGTACAAAAATAAATAAATAAAAAACAAACAAACAAACAAAAAACAAAAGAGAAACTTCTATAACATTCCAATTGAAATCAAGGCTCTTTGTTACAATCATTCACAGCACCCTGAATTTTGCTTGCATGGCCTTAATCATCATTTATATTTATATTCTTGTGTGACTATTTAATTTCTGCACTCTTGTTAAATTGCAAGCTATGGAAGAGAGAGGTCCTCACGTCCTATTCAGGGGTTTATTTTCATCACCTCACGCAGGGCCTGACACAAAATATGGGTATAATACATGTTTGTTGAATGAATCAACTCCATTTATTTGGCTCTTATGTCTTACCCTCTGTCCAGAAATTAATATGACTGGAACGACATTGAATTGACTGAAGGAAATAAATGTTTGATGTTAAAAAGCCTATGATGAGAAACAGTCACTATCTCATGGTATTCATTGTTATTAATGCTCTGTAGCTCAGAAATGAACACCAATGTCTTGCATTTTTGCCTTTTGAAAACACTTTAATTGACTATTTGAATAGAGGGAAGATGATCTGTTGAAGAGAAATGTAGGTTATTCTAGAATCAAAAATAGTATTTCCACCCATCCAAATTTTATTTACCTTGTCTGGTCCAGTTCTGTCTATGAATGCTATCACAGACCTGCTCATTTTTCTAGTCAAGATCTTTCCCCAGATATTCTGTAATATCCCCATTAAGTTTTAGTCACAAATCAAGATTTGGGGGATTTATAGAATATAGTTGTAAACTCATAAAGTCAGGTATTAGGACTTGCTTAGAGCAGACTCTAGTTGTGACGGTTTGTCTTAGTAGTTGGGCAGCTGGAAGGATAACCAGGCTAATAGCATAAGTAATATTTCTGAATTCTTTACATAGGACAGACTCCAAATCTCAGAAAGCAGATGACCTTTATAGACAAGTAATTCAGGAAGTAGAATAAGACAACAGGATCCTCAATAAGACCTGATGCAGAATAAAGCGACTCTGAATCTGAACCAGAACCAAGGACAGATCAATGGAAAAACTATTTAGTTGCTATGCAACTTCTAAGGATGCTTCTACTTATTAAAGAGCATGATACTACAAAGAGACCCTTGTTTACTTCTAATGAGAATTATAATGCTCCTTTTTTTTCTGCAGGTATTCCCAGGTTTCGAATCTGAAATCTGAAGGGGAAAGAGGTCCTTGGAATAGAGTTAGAGGGAGATTGAGGCTGAAACCAGCTTATCTGGCCTTTATACATCAATGACACCATGATCCTACTTTCCTAAGAGTATTACAAGAAAAGGATTGTGAGGCACAGGGTTTATCAGGGGTACTAAAGTATTACATTTACTATCTTATATTCTTAAAGATCTCATAAAAAATGCCAGCATAAATATCTGGAAAACAACACATTTTTAGAATATATTTTTTGTTTATGTAATTTGAATGAGTCTTACCACACCAACCATATTTTTTTTATTGAATAATTCAGTGTTTTAGCACTGTGTAAGCCAGAATCTTCCTAACCTAACTAGACATATGTAGAGATACCCACACATATATCCACAGTTTTTTGATCCTTTTAGAAATATTTTGGGGATATTTCATGCCTTTTCTTCACACTAGTTTTTCAAAGAAGGATTTTCTGGTCCAACATACCTGGCAAGAGCCTGTTTCTCAGGAAAATTCATTTTATTTTCAATATTAAAATTAAGGGATTCTTGGAATATCATCCCTTTCCCCTGAGCTCTTCAAAAAGCTCCCATAAGCTCAAAATATACTTTATGGAATGGGTAGTGCTGACAGACAGGAATTTCTTATCCATACCAGGTAGTATGGAGTGGTGGTTAAGAGCATGGGGCTGAGTTTGAATTCTGGATTCATCACTGAGTGACATTGGTAGTTGAGTGTTTATATCTGTTTTAGTCAGCTTTTTGTCACTGTTACCAAAATATTTGATAAGAGCAATGGTGGTGGAGGAAAGGTTTATTTTGGCTCATGGTTTCAGAGGTTCACAGTTGTTGGACTCCATAGCTCTGGGTCTGAGAGGAAGTAGAACATCATGGTGGAAGGGCATGGAGGAGCAAAACAGCTCAGGACATGGCAACTAGGAAGCAGAGAGAGAGAAGATAGATGGATAGATGACAGATGATAGATAGATAGATAGATAGATAGATAGATAGATAGATAGATAATAGATGATAGAGTGCACACTCCATTCACCAGGAGCAAGGTAGAAATCCCAAAGGCATGCCCTCTAGCTACACCCTTTCTGTTTACAGTTACCACCCAGTTTAACACACTGATTAGGATAAGGCTCTCATAACCTAATCATTTCACCTCTGAACATTCTTACACATGATCTTTCAGGAGACAACACATACCCAACCCATAACAACATCTTAGTTTCCTCAGTTGTACAATTGAGATGGTTGATGATTATGGTATCTATCTTATAGAGGTTTAGTACTATAAATTTACTAGCTTCTATTATTTTAAAATAAGACTGCATTGGAAAGTAGCACTCATGAAAACTGGCCACACTGATTGACTTTTGTTTCTGAAGGGTGGAAATAAGAATTCAATAAATGAAGACAGAAATAAGGCAGTATAATCAGATTATACTCTGAGTCCTCCAAAAGTTGAATTTACATTTTACTTATTTCTGTAACTCTAGTATGCAGCTCATTTCTCACACATGGGAGGAAAGCACTGAAGTTTTTATGTTTAATTGGTTTTATTCACCTGAATAGTAAAAAACCAAAAACATGGCAAGTCCCTTTTCCCCCAAAACCCCACTAAGCTCTGAGTTGTGTTGACATAGTCCTTTGTGTATTGTATCATCATCAGCTGACTGTGGTGTTAGATGCAGTGTATTTTGAGAGATCCACATCAACACTGATTATTCCACATATGTGCAGGCAAATGTGGCTTCTTTATTTATTGCAAAAGTATTTGGTTCTTAACTGGTTCTTTTGATGAATTGTGTTTGGATTTTTTGCAGCATATTGGAAAGCCACATCCCAAATGGTTCGAAATATGAACAACAGAAGATGGTGAGGACAATCTTAAAAAGTTTTCTGGTACAATTTTCTCAGTTTATTCATTTCAATTAAATTCCACTACTGAGTGGATGCCATATATTCATTTGAGAGTGTTATTTGTAAGTCATTAAAATATACATAGCTTTTGCCCACTAATTCCAAGACTTCATTAATGACAACATCATAAAATTTTTAACTAACATTGCAGTTTAATTTCTACTCTTATCAGGGAGTACAGTAATTCCTAGAATAATTACTCAAAATGCCTGATTTCTTCGGAAAGTTCCTAACACAGTGACTGTATGAATGCATAGGGCAAGAGGAGTTGCTACAGTCTATTGGGACTCCATGAAAGGTATGAATTAAGCATTCAGGTAAATTAAATTATATTAAACAGGATTTAATGGAGGTAGCCTCTGCCTCTTAACTTTTCCCTGGTTTCTTCCACCCCATCTCAGCCATCTTTGATTTATATAATCTCTGGAAATCTCACTTTTCCTAAAGATTTATGATATTGGTTTTCATGTGCCATACAAACTTTCATTATCTAAATATAATTCTGCACCTTCTCCTTCATTGCCATATTAATTTACTTCACCTGAATAATGTACCTACAGAAAATTTTTATTTTATTGATTTCTTGCCTAGTTGTGTTCTGAATACATGATGCACTTGTTTATTATTTTTATGAGTAGCCTTATTAACATCTCCAACTTAGATGTCAAATTTTAGGGGGCAGGAATAAGGCATCTTTGCAAATAGTGTAGCTAAATGCTATTCAAAACGTTGGCAGTAAGATAAAGATAGCTTTGAGAGTAAACATTTAGTAACTTTTAAAATGATTTGACATTGTTAAAATATTTTTGTTGTATTTTATAAACTACCAGTATGCAACAGCTTGGAGATATTTTTTTGAAAACATATTTAACCACAGATAGTCTGAGAAGCATTGCTTTACTACTTATTCATTTAATCAATTCTTATTATGCATGCACGCTGTGCCAGGAACTATGCTAGGGGAAATAGAGATGAATAAAGCAAAGTTCCTGCTCTCAATGAACTTGTGATCTAATTGGGGATAAACACTCAAAAACAACTAATTATAAAATAGCATGAAAGGTGTTAAATTGAGGATCAAGCAAAATGCTCTTAAGAAAAAAAAAAAAAAGAATGAAATCACCCATCTGGGGTTAAGTGAGTTGGAATGAGCTCTGGGGAGGGCTTCACTGAAGAAATGACATTTGAACTGGTTATTGAAGAATGATTGGAATTTAGATAAGCATAGAAAGTGGGAAGGGCACAGCAGACAGAGAAAATGGTGTATGCAGTACCACAGTTACATTAAAGGTTGGGAGAAAACAGTATTTTTTACCTGGAGTATGAAGTCTGTGGAGATGGAGTGAGTGACAAGGATGGACTGGTTAGCAGGGGTTACAATAAATGTAGCATATTCTATAGGCAGTAGGGAGTCACTAGAAGACTCTAATCTGGGCGTGGGATTATAGAGGGCTGAAAGTAACATAATGAGATTTTTCCTTAAAAATTCACTCTGGAGACATTGAATGGTTAGTTTAGGGGGAGATTGAACTGGAGTAGAGAAAAATAGTTAAGAGCCTGTTATAGATATCTAGTAAGTGTTGATGGAGCCATGAACTAGTACATGAATAGATGAATCTGGGAGACGTTTCAGATCAAGACTCAATAAAATTCACCAAGTGAGTGATTGTCAAGGGTAAGCCAGAAGGAGATGTAGAGTCTAAATCTGAGGATAATGATCATACCATCATGTAGCATTTGTAATGTGCTTTGAACTTTTTAACATCCTAACGTCTATGATCTCATTTGATCTTTCAACTGTTCTGTGAGGTAAGTTAAAGAATATATTTTCTCCTATTTGACAGATGCAGTCCAGAGAGGTTAAGTGATTTGCTCAGAGTTTCATAGCTCACTAATGGCAGAACCCAGAATAAAATCCAGACTTGCTGACGCCTAAGCATGTATTTTTTCCAACCACTCCATCATGATGTTGCATTGGAAATGTGCTTGACCTGCTGCCTGAACTTCTAGAAAGAGTTACTATGCACATTACTAGTGGAGAAAAAGAGGAAAGGGAGAAGCCATCCAGTGAGGTGAGTGCCAACTACTTTTGAGTCTGTTGAGAATTCAATAATATTAATTGTAATTTTAATAACAATGTTAAAAAATTGGTAACATTTATTGAGGACTTACTATGTCCCAATAGTAAATATTTTATATAAATTAACACATATAATCTTGCCAGAATTTTATATAATAGTTTTCATTATGTTACATAAATGAAGTAATACAATCGTAACAGCTTTATGAGGTCACCCCTGTGTTTGTTTTCCTGTTACAGATGAGGAAACTAAGATAGAAATTTGTTCAAGATCATTGAGCTAGTGTCAAAGTAATATTTTGAATTCAGACAATGTGAAAACAGGATTTTTTTCCTTTCTTTGCTCAGCAACACTCTTTTAAAACATTTTTTTGGTGCATTTTAATTGTGACATATTGGTATATGCATAAACATAATTTGGTCAATTTCATTCCTCAGTATTTCCTCTTTCCTTCCCTTCTTCCCTCTCCCTAGTCCCCTTCCTCTACCCTACTGGTCTCCTTTATAATTTCAGGAGATTCCCCCAAACTTTTCACCCTTTTTCTCTCTAGCTTCCACATATGAGAGAAAACATATGACACTTGACTATTACATTATTTCATTTAACATGATCAGCAACAATCTTCTTTCTACACCTCTTTTCCAAGGATTCCCTAAATCCATTAAGCACCCATCAGAAATATCACTAATCTAGAAAGATCAGGGGAATACATTCCAGTCCCAATTCTGTCACTATTGACCTTGACCTTGATAAAATCACAGCCTCTCTAAATATTTTCATCCTCTATAAATGGCAGTTAATAATTTGTACAATATACTTGTTTTGTTTATGTCATTAAGTTGTTTTGAGGATGATACAGGGTAATATATGTTGAAGAATAAGATAAATCATAAGGTATGTACAGTACTTTACAAACAAAAGAACTAGAAAGATAAAAATCCATGCAGCAACATCACCCACATGCATGTCTTTCTCTCCAGCTAGACAATGAACTCTTTGAGGGGAGGCAACAAGTAATGCTTCATTCATCACTGCATCCCTAGCAGAGAGCATAAGATCTGCTATATAGTAGATGATTAATAATCACATACTGAATGGATGATACGTACACGGATGCTTGAATGTTCAAGTGAAGGAACAGCACTAGGACGCAGTATTTAGGAGGCAATTAGGTACTTCAATTCTTGGCTTATCTTGGGCTCATGTGACCCAGACACCCCAATGGCAACTCACATTTCTTAAACTCTAACTATAGGACAAATATTGTTTGAAGTGCTTTATACTATTGATTCACATTATTTTCATAACAAATCTATGAAGTCATATTCAACACTATCCCTAACCTTTCAGTTTTTGCCTCCATTGTAAAGTTCAGAAACTACATTTCCCACATTCCGTTGGCATTAGAGTTCAATTTTGAATTGACCCATGGAGGTTGAATTGCCTTCAGGCAAGCAGAGAAGCAGATATCACCATTGCTCTTCCTGACCTCACATTTAGGTGTGTGGGCTTTGTCAGAAGAGATTTAAGTTACTCCTGAGCATTCCTGTGAAACTCCTGCTTCAGAAACATCATTGGTAGCAATTCTCCACCGTCTTTAAAAATTTCCCATATTCCTGCAATTCCTCCAGTTTTCCGAAGTTTGATGGCAACAGTCCCTCACAGTGCCTCCCATAGGCCTTCCAAAGGATCTGAAGTCCATTAATTCTCTTTATCAAAATCTCTTTCTGCCTGAAACTAGAGCAGCTTTTTTTTTTTTTTTTTTTTTTTTTTTTGTTTTTGGGAACTGAACCTGGGGCACTCCACCACTGAGCCACATCCCCAGCCCTATTTTGTATTTTATTTAGAGACAGGGTCTCACTGAGTTGCTTAGGGCCTCGCTAAATTGCTGAGGCTGACTTTTAACTCGCGATCCTCCTGTCTCAACCTCCCGAGTGCTGGGATTACAGGCATACGCCACTGCACCCGACTTCGAGCAGCTTTTATTTACCTGGGCTAAACTCTGAGTGCTACAGGTAGATTTTACAATTAGCTCCACTTTATAGGTGAAGAGACCAAAGCACAGAGAGTAACTTGAGTGAAGAAGTGCCAAAATCAAGGACAGAATTTGACAATTTTTTTCCAGGGCCTGTACTCTAAATACGTATATTCTACTGCCTCTTTTCAACTGAAAAGCCCAAATCCTATGAATGGGATACTGTTTTTTTTTTCTTCATTGTCCTTGAATATTTCAGTGTAAAATATCATTTGAAGCCTGTTTTTCAGTTTGAAAACTTTCTCAATTTTTGATAAAACCATTTAAGTTTCAATCAAATCTTTCTGTTTTACTTTTCAGGATGAAGAAAGGTAAGCTTCACTACCGAGCTGCCTGTGGAGGATGGAGTGGGCACAGTGGAGGGTTTCTTGAGATGCCTGCAATTGATCAAGTGCAGAAGCAATATTCAACCTTAGGGGTTTTCAAAAGCTCATCATTGATTTCATTTCCCAACACCCCCATAGAGTTCATTTTTACATTTAAAATAAATTAATATCAATGTTGAATTAGATACCCTTTAGTGTTTAAATGCCTAGAAACAAGATGTTAGCACTGGAAGGGCTAGAGCCATACTAACTAGCTGCTGTGTTAGGCTGCTTTATTTTCAGTCAACGCTAACATTTAAAGTCATGGAGACAGATCTATATATATATTGATCTGGAAGAATGTGCATGATATATTGTCAAGTGGAAAAAGCAAGTTGCAGAGTAAATTGATGATATGATTCCATTTTTATAAGAAAAGTATGGAAACATAAGTAAAATAACACATAGACACAGACTGTTAGAGAGGTCCTTGGCTAACTAAGCACAACCTTCCTGATATATTGATGAGCAAATTTGAAGGCCAGAAAGTGATATAACTAAGGTCACACAGATAGTTGCAGAATCAATTCCACAGCCCCCATTTCCAGAATTCACTGTCACTTTGTCTACAAGTTGCACCTGTACCAATAAGTCAATAAAAAGAGAAATAATCTAGTGACTTTGCTCTGATTTTGTCATAGGGGCACCATTAATGAAAGTATTATTCCATCTTAAACTCTAAACCAACCTGTAATGGAAAGTGGAGTATTTATCCCCCACAAAAGCAGGATCATTAAAACTAATACTATTACTCTTCCTCCTAATTTCTGAATTTCTCTCCATCTGAAGTCTCTTTTTTCCCCTTTAAAATTTTACTGCTTTCACCAGTTTGACATTTCACAATGTTAATTTGAAATGTTTACTCAATAGTAAGGGAAATTTTGCAAGTATGAAACTTGCCCCAACACCTAGCACAGTACTTGCCTGAAAGTAGAAACTTAAAGTTTCCTTCATAAATAAGTTAAAGATTCAATTCACTGGCCTTTTTCCTAAATATTTTTTCTTTACTGATACTCAAACATGGTCTCAGTGGCTAATAAGTACTATATGCAGTTGGTCCTCCTCATCCATGGGTTCCTTATTTGTGGATTCAACCATCCACAGGTTGAAAATGTTAGGGAAAATATGTCTATACTGAACATGTACAGACTTTCTTTTCTTGTCATTGATCCCTAAACAATGCAGTATAACAATTATATGCAAATCATTTACACTGCATTAGACATTATTAGTCATCTAGAAATGATTTATAGTATATAGGAGGATATGTGTGGATTCTATGCAAATACTACACTATTTTATATAAGGATATTGAGCAACTGCCAATTTTGGTATCCACAAGGGTCCTGGAATCAATCCCCCCCAGATACTAATGAATGACTTTGTTTTTTAAAATGTATTACAGACTTCTTTTTAAAAGTTGATCTAAATGTATAGTAGTGATTAGTAGAGGCTAGAAATAGTAAGGGTGAGGGCAGATAGATGGAGGTTGGATAATGGGTACTGAAACAATTAGATAGAAGTAATAAGTTCTAGTGTTCCACAGAACAGTGAAAGGACTATAGTTCATGATAACCAATTATATTATACTTATAAATAAGTAGAAGAGATGAGCTTGAAGCCTCTAAAGACAAAGTAATGATAAGGATGTGGAAATGGTAATTACCCTGATTTGATCATCATACACTATATACATGTATCAAACTATCACACTGTACCTCATAAATTACACTATTATTAAGTGATGTTAACACAATTAGTAAGTGTTAATAAAAGATATAAAGAAATGTTTAAGGAGAGGGAAATGTTAACCACACTGATTTGATCATTATACACTACATACAATTATCAAGCTATCACACTGTACCCCACAAATGTGTATAATTAAGATAACAATCAATAAAAAATTATTAATAAAATGTATAATAGATGAAATTTGAATAAATGTATTTATTTTAAAATAAAGCTATTTAGATAAGTTGTTAATTCATCTTCATTTTTTTCATTCAATGACTAAGCACATGCACATGAGACAGTCCTCTGGTATCCCTGATACTCCCTTTGCAGCGCCACACAAAGTCATGTGGACCCCAGCAGTTGGGGTGAGAGGAGTGCACTGATATCTGCTTGCTCAGTAGTGCCTTGCTTCACATCTAGTTGCTTTGGATCACATTTTTTCTACCCATTAGTCTCTGGTTCTCCATCAGGCTGCTTGGGAGTTGACTTCATCAGGTTTGGTGGAATTGACCAAAATAAGGTGAAAGCAGGAGACAAGATATCTCTAGATCTTATCCCTAGATCTACTTCCCAATAGTTTCGTGATCTCAGTAATGTCATTTATTGCCAAACCATTTTCTTTTTAATTTTAGAACTCCTTTTTCAAATATAATTGTTCACAGAAAAGTTCATCCCCATGAACAGGTTCCAAGACACCACAACTGAATCTACAGAACTATGAAAAGTAAAATTTGAAAATTACTACATTATGTCCATGTAGAGGAATGGATTTTTAAAAAAGATGTGGTGAATTCTTACAATGGAATATTATTCAGAAATAAAAAGGAATACATTTCTGATTCCTGCAATGACATGAATGAATCTCAACAGCAGGATGAATGAGAGAAGCCACACACAAAAGAGTACATGTTATATGATTCAGTTTATTGGTGATTTTAGAAAATGAAAACTAACATATAACCAAACAAATCAGATCAGTGGTTGGCAGGAGTTGGGAATGGAGGAAGGGATGGATTACAAAAGGGCACAAGAAACTTTTGGAGGTGATCGAATTGTTTGGTAGCTTGATTGCAGTGGTTATTGTACAGGCATCTGTCAAACCTCATACAATTGCACACTATAATTTCATAAAATTTATTTTATATAAATTATAATAAAGTTGATTAAAATCCCTGCATAAATCATCTCTAGGGTCCCTTATAGTTCAGATAGAGTAATTGGGACCTGAAGTCAACCAGACCTGGATTTAAATACTGGCTCTTCTAATTTGTTGGCTCTGTGGCCATGGGCAAATTGCATAACCTCTATAGACCTCTGCTTCCTCATTTCTAGTATGTGTTGAAAATAGCCCTACTTCATTGAGGTGTTGTGAGAATTCTATGTGATAATGGGCATAGAAAGCTTAGCTCAGTGCCTGGCATGTAGTAAGTGTTCATTAACTGTTAGCTGCATTTCTAATTCTACAATTTAAAATAATTTCATAGGCCCAGTTGAAAAAGTTCAGAGATGGCATTTATGTGATCTGAATTCTAATTTTGATTCCACTACCAACTGTGTATGACTTTAGACGAGTTCGAACACCTTCTCTGGCCTCTATTTCCTCATTGTTAAGATAAAGGAGGATTATGCAATTTTTCTTATTGATTCATAGAGATATTAGGAATGTAAAATCAACTAGTAGATTAGAAAGAATTTTAGAAAAAGAAAAAGAAAAAGATAAAACACTATACACAACATAGGAAATAGCTATGATAGAATTTTCTCATGATGTTGAGTTAAGTAGAGCAAGGAGATTTTGCTTACACAACAGGAGTTGTCCTCAATAAAGTTTCAAAGTTTATGACATTTGTCTTCTGACCTTTTATTATGCTATTTTTGTCCCATTTTCCAGTTTCAGTTATGCTTTGCTTGCTGCCAAGAGTCATAAGAAATTATTTTACTGGTTAGGTTCCTTCTGTCAGTAAGAAAATGATTCTGATTAGCTCATTTACCTGAAGGTGAGTAACCTAATACATGACAACTATCGGAGTTATATGTAAACAGAGAGCAGAAGTCATGCCTCTGGGGCTGGGGATGTGTCTCAGTTGGTAGAGTGCTTGCCTCACATGCACAAGGCCCTGGGTTCAATCCATAATACCACCACCAAAAAAAAGTAATGCCTCTAATAGGAATTCAAATCTCAATAGCAGGGGCTGGGGTTGTGTGGCTCAGTGCTAGAGTGCTTGCCTAGCACGTGTGAGGCACTGGGTTCAATCCTCAGCACCCTATAAAAATAAAGTTATTATGCCCATCTATAACTAAAAATATTTTTAAAAAATCTCAATAGGGATAATATTTGGGGGTAGGAGCACTTGCTGAAGCTTTTCACATGTTAATCATCTACACTTCCAAGGTTAAAGTCAAATTCCTTTAAACAATTCTCCCCATCAGTGAATACATAACTGAGTGTTATTTTAAAAGTTTAGAAGCAAAGCAAGCTTATGGAATTTTTGCCATGACTTTCCTTATTGCCCCTTTAACATCCTTGTTCCTCAAGCTATATATGAGGGGATTCAGCATGGGTGTCAAAGCCCCATAAAACACTGAGATAAACTTGTCCTGATCAGGAGAGGACTTGGATTGAGGTTTTATATACATGGAGATGGTTGTGCCATAGAAGACTGTCACCACAGTCAGGTGAGAACCACAAGTGGAAAAGGCCTTGAACCTTCCCTGTGCTGAGTGAATCCTCAGGACAGTGGCAGCAATTCGGATATAGGAGAGGAGAACAAATGCAAAGGGTAGAAGCAGAGTGAAGACACCAGTGATGAGGATCATTAGCTCATTTAGGCTGGTATCAGAACAGGCCAGCTTAATGAGGGAGAGAATCTCACAGACAAAATGGTTGATGACATTAGCCCCACAGAAGCGAAGCCTCAGGGATAAGACAAGCATAGCAGTGAGTACAAGTGATGCCCCCCATGAGGTCGCAGCCAGCCAAATACACACTGGGCCTTTCATGACCATGAAATAGCGCAGGGGATTACAGATAGCAACCACACGGTCATAGGCCATGACGGCCAGTAGGAGACATTCTGCTGTAGCTAAGGTTAAGGAGACACTCATTTGGGTCAAACATTGTGAGTAAGAGAGGTAGGGATGGATAGAGAAACAATGCACTAAGGCCTGAGGCATGGAGGCTGTTCCATAGCAAAGGTCTAAGAAAGACAGGTTACTAAGGAAGAAATACATTGGAGTGTGGAGGTGAGGATCAAAGTGGATTAGAAAGATGATAAGTCCATTCCCCAGCAATGTGCAGAGGTAAGTTATCAGCAGCATTGTGAAAAATGTGTCTCTCCACTCAGGATAGTTAGAGATGCCAATGAGAAGAAACCCAAACACTGCTGTGGCATTGTCCATGGCCATCTGTCCCTTTTGCTACTGTTCATCGGATGGGTGCCAATGGAGCAGCTTAGTTTCACCTGAAAGAATGAGAACAAAGATGGAATGTATGAGAAAGGTGGAAAGAACTATGTTGTGCAGGAACATTATCTTTACCCTATTCAGAAGAGATGGAACATAAATGGGATATCTATAACGGGAACAGAGGCAAAGCTAAAAATTCCCTCCTTGACTCCAAGAAATTGAAAAGGTCCTCACCCTTTTGAAAGTAGTTATATGACAATTTCCTGTCAGGTGCCTTCTTGGATAATTCTTTTCTCAAAAAGAGAAGAAAGGGAGGCCATCTTCCTGGCTTTCTCACTCTTTCTCCATTTTCCAAGACAAATCTAGTGCATAGACACAACTGCATCTCAGTCAGCTTGAGTTACTGATCTCAATCAAAAGGGGACCTTCTGAGGATGATATGTCTTAGCTAAAATTTTATCTATTGTTATGAATGTGTCTCATTCCTGATTATGCATATCTCCAGTTCCCATAGTGCCACTATCTACCATGATGCCTGATATTGAGTATTTCTTTGACCTGAACCAATATCATACAGAAGGAGATGTTCCTGAATTCCTTGAGGTTTGTGAGAACCCTGTGTTAATAACCTCGGTTGAAGTTACATTTCTAGGTTCTTGTGTGTTTTCTATGCTGTGGTCCCTGAGCCCTAGGGAGTGTGAAAATCTAACATGATGTTTCCAAAAGGATGGGTGTGTTGTGAGAGGAAGGCTTGAATGAGTAGCCTATCTGAAAAGACTTTCTATTCACACTGTCATCATTGTCTTTTCCCTACCCCACATTATTTTTCTTACAGCACTTCCCAATATCTGAAATTAATTAGCAATTTGATTATTATTTGTCTCCCACTAAATGAAAATCAGTTGCGGTCAGGGAACTCATTTACTTTGTTTGTTGATATATCCCTGTCACCTAGAACAGTACTTAGGGCACCACGGGGATCAAATAGATATTAAATGAATATATAAGTTCCTAAGCATTCTTGAGTATTATCCAGAAATCTAATGACTCCTCTTGCCACCTGCACTGCCATCCTTTATTCCAAAGAATATTACTCACCTAGATACTGTCTGGAACTTCTTTATTGGTTTCCCTGTTCTGGCTTTGTCCCCATTCAGTTCGAAATGAATGAGTTAAATTGTAAATATAATCAGGTCTCTCCTCCATTAAAATATTCTTTTTCTATTGAGGTATGACTTATATACAAGAGTATATATATATATTTAATGCATACATCTTCATGAGTTTGAAGATAGGTAGGTATATACCCATAAAACAGCCAACATAAATAATGCCATGAGTCTAGAGGTATAGTTCAGTGGTATTGGCTAGCATTCATGAAGTGTCATGTCATGAGGTGTCCTTGTTCCATCTCCAAAATCACAGAGAAAGAGAGAGAGAGAGAGAGAGAGAGAGAGAGAGAGAGAGAATAGAGAAGAAAGAGAATGCCATAATTACAGCCATCACCTCTAAAAGTTTCCCCTCTCCTAAGAACATTTATCAGATTTACTTACTAACAAAACTTCTAAGTTCAAATACCATATTGTTAACTACAGTTTCCCATTTCAACCTCATTAAACATCAATCTCCTTAACTATGACCCATTTAGCCCTACATGGTTTGCCTCTCCCTCACCTTTTACCCCAATTCATAATATCCTTTCCTTGATCAACTTTGCTCCAGTCACACTGGCTACCTCAGTATTCCCCACTCAAACCACTATTTCTCAGAACTTTTGATCTTGCTGCTCCACAGTTATGAAAGAAATGTTCCTCCTTATTTATGAAATCCAACATCTTTACATGGCTTACCTTTTCACTCTTTATTCAGGAGGCATCTTTTCAGTGAATTCTTCCTGGGTTACTCTATCTAGAAGTTCATCTCTGTTGCCTAACATTTTATAGTCCTCATTTCTGCATTATTTTCTTCATAGAATTACCTTTAGCATGCTGTATATCTTATCTATTAAGTATTTGTATTCGTTGTCTCTCTCAACTAGAATGTATGCTCAATGAGCTCAGAGAATGTGCTTCTGTTTTTTTTCATTGCTGTATGCCCCAAACCTGGAGTAGTGCCTGTTACAAAATAGGTGACCAGTAATTATTTGCCAAATAAGTATGTGAATGGGATCTTTTAACAGTTCCATGTTGAAAGGCAACCTCTCTTTCTTTTTCCTTTGACATTGTAGTTTATATGCCAAGAACCCCTGAATACATATGTATATATAGATGTGTGTGTATCTGTATATATATATACACAATATATATATATATATATATGCACACTCTGTATATACACACACACATACACACTCTTATATTCCTTCTTAAGGATAATTCTCTTTTCTCTTTCCAATTTCCTCCTTAAAGCCTCTGATACTGACTGACTATTCCTCTGGACAGGTTCTTCCCCTGACTTGGCCTAAATTTTCCATTTGCAATCTGGCTCAACCAAATGATTTCTGAGAGTCCTTCTAACTCTAACAATGTAGTATTCTCTCATTTCTCTCAGATGAAATGGGGAAAACCCCTTACTTCTAAAAGAATGCATTACATTTTCCTCGTTTGTTGGAGAGGCATATGGGAAGAGAAGGGGTTTGCTAAGAAATGAAGTTTCTCCAACCACCTCTGAGGTGGTATGCTCACTTATCTTCATAAGTCTTTAGGAAATAGTAGCAGGGCACATGGCATAGGCAGAGGAGAACAAGAAAAAAGGTCTTTAGGAAAGATCTCATAAATCCCACTAAACTTGTCCCTATGTCTCGTTCTCTATCTTACTCAACTTCTCAGACAGGCTAAATACACAAGATTAGATCCATGCAATGAAAGTGTTTGCCAATTGTGAAGAAGCAAACAAATACAAGAAATGGAGGAGGTGGTGACTTGCCCTCACAGGCGTGTTCTTAGAGCTTAAGAGCCTTAATGTTGCTTTTTTCTTCATTTATCAGAGAACCCTGAGAAAGAGGTATTGCCTTGCACTGTTACTATCTTTCCAAGTAAAGATTGAGAAAATCATCTTTACAGAACAAAAATGCAGAAAGATAAGAATCAAATGGCTACATGAAACAATGCTCTGCTGCCTGTTATATTTTAAGCTGGTACAGTCACATCTTAACATTTTTTGAATAATTGGCAGTATGTTTAGCTCCATATTATTTACACATGGGCCATTCACAGTGGAATACTAAAAAGTGATAGAATGAACTGGTGTTTCCATAGAAGTGGACAACAGATTATTATGCTACGTTGCTCTTGGAACTCCATAAAATACACTGATTCTGATGTTAAATATTAAATATTGATAAGTAGATGTTTTCCCTCCTCTTGTGAATCTATCATTTCCAATAAATCACAGTGTGCATTTTGTTTCTCCAGTATTGAAGGAGGTCTTATAAAGAGTCTATTGCTCAGTCTTTCATGAACTCAGTAGAAAGAATTGATGAGCCATTTGACTAAAAATTGGTGATCAGTCTTTGGCTTTGAGACAGCCTTGTTTTTAAATGGTGTTAAGATTACTGGCAGAGGTTGGGATTGAACCCATGACCTTGCCCCCATTAATACAATGTTTGCACCCTTAGAACTAAAATTGATGACATTTTTTCTCTCACACTTAAAGGCTACTCAGTATCTAAATTGAGGAATATATTTTTCATTAAGTCTGGACCTGCCTTCCAAAGACAGTGCTGAGAGTCTCATCCCAGAATGACCATTAAAAGATTCCTGGAAACTGGGTGCAGCATGTTTCCTGTCTTAGTCCTGTTACCTGCAATTATTTTCACTAATGGCTGCCATTTGTCTCCATAGAGATTGCCTATGCCAGATAGATGGTTAGAGACCCCACAAAAAGGAGAAAGGGAGAAAAAGTAAAGAAGCTAGAGCCTTGTCCTGTTACTCACTCACCACTGAAGTGCTCTTTCAAGTGCTAGTAGACAGAACAGAATAGAACTGCCCAGAAGAACAATTTTCCAAGACTTGCCAGGTTTGGAACTCTCATAATCTCCCTGCAAACTATCCTGGCAAGATTTCAAAAGCCTTCCCAGATCTTCAAATCCCAAATGCCTGGAAATCTCTGAAGAAAGAAAATTCTTATAGACTAGGTCAAATCTCTATTGACAAACTCTTTGATCTCCTGCCCTCGGTAATGGTGTCTAATTAAATTATTTAAGTTCTTGGGCAAACATTTCTTTCAATGACATTTGACCCATATACATCTCATTCAATCTCTCCTAGAAAAGTTATAACATGTGGAGAGGATGGAGGTCACTTGAATGCTCTGCATTAAGACCTTCAGGTTATTTCAATTTGCAACCTGCTTGTTAAGATATCCTTTACCTCTTGGCAATGTTTATCTATCATTTTTGTCTAGGTGACCTGGAACCCAACTAAACCCAATTTTCACTTTCTTTAAAAAACATGGAGATAGTAACCAAATATTTTGCACCCAGGGCTTTAAGCCAAATTATATGACTTCCAGAAGAAGTGCAAGGCTCTGTACATACCATAACCAGTTTCCTACTTTTTCTGCCTTACCTTTTTCTCAGTGATGGAGAGTGAAAATACACAATATGATATCCTAAGATCCTGCATATCCCATGGTCAGCAAAAAGATCTAATGTCAGTCTGTCTACCCACCAACAGTGGGAAGTGGTCAGAAGCATTTATAAACATGACACAGAAAGCGAAACCAAAAATATCTTGGTTATTGCTCATTATCCAAAAAATATAACTGACCCGAACCTGCCCTTCATTGAGCAGTTTGGTTTATAGAAACTGTGCCATATCTCCTCTTTTCTCCATTGATTCCCAAATCCATTGAACTATATGTTTATCTGGAGGCTGTCACCAAGCCTGTATCTCTGGGAGCATGTTTTGCTCAGCACTAAATCTATAAATCTTACATCCTTGGCCTACACATAATGTCTGGGGTCCAATTCTCTTCCAGATTCAATTCCAAATGTAAGGAGTAAGTTGATGAGCTGCACAGCAACTTAAATAAGTTGAAGTTCCAAAGTGCTACCAGACCATTTATCTCACGAGTAGAGTTAAAAGTTTCTGATCTTCACCAGAAAGAAATAATTAACTTCAAAGAGCTTCAGGGACCTCATTCCAAACAGGCAATTAAAATTTGCCAAATCAGAACTGTTTGAAAAAAAAAGTAGCACTTCATGTAGGGAAAACAAATACAGAGAAAAGAGACCTTTGAGTCCATGGGACTTTCATATACCATTGCCAGGTTTGCCAGAGAACTGAGAAATAATTCTTTTTTATTTTGGTCCATAGTTTCTTCACATTCTTTCTGTATGAAATTGGTGTCATGACAGAGCCTGCAGCTGGTCGAGAAATGTCTATCAGGGGACAGCTGGGATAGAGAGTGCACAACAGAGAGTGCATGTGTTATTGATCTCCACGTTGAAATAGCCCTTATGTTTGCTTTTCTGGTCCCACATTCTCTACCCCAGCCTGCTCAAACTGCCTCCATGGGCTCTTTTTTCAACTGTATGAAGTCTATATTTCCTCACCTGACATTCAAGGTCAACTATAGCAATGCCTCATGTGTTAGTTAACATTTGTTCATCTGTTCACACATGAATACACTTATTCAACAAATATTTTAGGAGCACCCCTGATTTGTCAGGCACTGTGTTTGACCTTGAAGATACAATGGCACAAAAAATATTCCAGATATGCTTTCTACTTTCAGGAAGCTTACTGTTTGGTGCAGGAAACTGGTATTAATCAACAAAGATCATAAATGTGAACCTGTGGTAAGCACTATGCAGGTGAACTACACAGTGATGCAGGATGTGTTTTTGATTCCCACATCCACCTCTGTCTCTCATGGCTCCTCAACATGATCTCTCCATTAAAGTCAGGGTTGCTGCTATGTGACTTCATGAATACCCTCATTCTCACTCCTGGTCCTTCTGCAGAAATACTTCTGATGTTCTACTAATTTGGAAAGCCAAACTCCACCCAAATTTCAGAGCTCAGCCTAGTTTGCAATCTGTTTCATGTTTCTATGTTATCTGACCTTGATTTATATCATAGGTAACCTGAGGACAGATCATGGTTTTTTCACTTCTTTAACATTTAGCAATAGTGGCAGTATGTACAATATAAGGTAGTAGGACGCAGTTGGGAGAATGATTGAGGGGCCTTACTCATTCTGCAAACTTTCTCAAGTAATCGAAGAATCTGAACCTAATTTTTCTTGTTAATAAAATGAGTAAATACATGTAAAATGCTTAGGACAGTGATGGCATGGCAAATCTCAATAAATATTAGTAAGTTAGCTATTTTTACTTTCCCAAACGCCTTCACATAAACTGGTACCTACATTTTACAGATGAGAAAACTGGAGGCCTAAAGCAATCAAGTTAATTTGTCAAATGTCACAATTAATCAGAAACATAGATGGCTAGAAAACAACTTCTTACTTCAAGACCAGTGTCTTTTGAGAAAATATCCATATGATCTTTTGCTTGATGCTTGCCTTGAGGACTATGGTTCAGATCTTGTACTCAGTAAGATTTTGTCCAGGTCTAACTCAAAGTGATATGATATGGGTATCTGTCTTTAGATGAAGCTTGGTTCACTGCCAATCAAAATACATTAATATTTAGGATATTGGATCAGTTCCTCTGGGGAAAATTTAGCTTTAGTTAGCATCATGACCACTGCATTAATCCCTATTATATCATTTTTTCAAATTGGCCAGAAGGGAGGACCTAACACAAGCTGTTTGACGTTGGGACAAGTCATTGCAATTTTATGAACCTGTTTCTTTTGTTGTACAGAGCATTTCTGAGGCCCATTCTAGTTACGGCATTCTTGAAGCTAGATAAACTATTTCTAGCATTTCTTTTGTATGTAGGTCATAAAAAAACATACTTATACATGGATAACAACTAAAGAAATTATCTTAAGCCTAGCAAAAAAAGTGCCAGGGTAGATCTTGGTTAAGGTGAAAAGAGAAATACTAATGAGTTCTGTAACCTAGTGCAAGGATGCTCCTTAATAGTAAAATGAAGGTCTTGGGACACTGAATAGCCAGAGTTGCAGTCAAAAGGAAAGAGACGGGACTTGGGGACTGATCTGGTGGAAATATATCTTACTTCCTTTTTGGGGGGGTACTGGGGATTGAACACAGGGGCACTCGACCACTGAGCCACATCCCTAACCCTCCTTTGTATTTTATTTAGAGCCAGGGTCTCACTGAGTTGTTTAGTGCTCAGCCATTGCTGAGGCTGGCTTTGAACTCATGGTCCTCCTGCCTCAGCCTCTCAATCCCCTGGGATCACAGGCATTCCCCACAGTGCCTATCTTACATTTCACTTCTATAGAAAGATTGTGACTAGTGGAAGACCCCATTTAGTAACTCTTGTTTCTAGTGCACTTTTTAAAAATTCTTAAATTACAAACAAAAAAGAGAGCACATAGTTCATTTCAAAGATTTACATATGGTCTAAGTAATTCTTTTTCATTCCTTGTCTTTGCATACATGTATGGAGTTATGCATAAATTCATAATACCAATGAAGCAAGTGACAATTCCGCCATCTTACTTCCCATTGTATTATGAGGTAGACCTGGGCCATGGATTAAGAGCCACAGATTAGCAGAAAATAAAGGAGTGCTGGGGTACTGGAGAGGACTGACCAATCATTTCATAATAAGCTTTAAGAAGATTTCTTAGGAAATTTGTCTCAACATTGAAAAATGGTGTTCCCATCTTAAGTTGGAAAAATGTTCTTTCTCCCTGTGTTGCTTTGAGTTGGTCCCAGGCAAGCACAACACTTCTAATAGGTTTGTATCTCAGAGATTCCTCCAGGCTCTAGGGGCATGATTAGCCACAGTGTACTGCTCAAAGTTGAGCAATTAAAAACTATTTCTTGCAAACCTTCAAAGATGCCACACTGGGCATTGTTAAGAAGTTGGCCGACTTGGCAGTTAACTTCACCTGAAACTTCTGGCCCCATAATGACATAATAATTGTAAACAGTGGGGAAAATGTAGAATGTTTCCTCAAGATGAGAGTGGAAAATCTTTGAGGGTTTGTAAACAATGAAAAAAAAAAGGTTCTAAGCAAACAAGAGACAAGCCATGGGAATTACATTAAAAAACTTTTTGAGTTTGACACAAGAGAGTTGTAAGAAATATGCTCACCTATTTTAAATGACAGTATTTTAGAATATGAGTTTATCCCAAATGACCTCAACTAAAAATGCAAAAGGCCTACAGGGACATCTGGGTTCTAGTCTTGATTCTGTCACAAACTTGCCTATGATTATAGTTAAGTCCATCCTTCAATTTCTTCCTGTTCATGACATAGTGAACAGTAATCTCTATCTTAGATACTGCCCACACGTGATGTAAGGACCAAATCATATAATAAGTGTAAAAGACACTTGAAAATATAAACAAATTTACCAGTTCATGGGATTATGTTAATCCCACAGTTTGAATGGAACCACAGCAAATCTGTAGAACTTATGATTAGATCTAAATTTTAGGCTGAACATATTGTGCTTTATTTGATTATTTGGGAGAATAACAATCCGTAGATGTATACATTAAGTTACTTAATTTCACATCAGACCTATGAAATAGATAATAGCACCTTCATATGATTAGATTAGGAAACAATCTTGAGAAATGAAATAATTTACAAGGCAAGTGAAAAACAATGTGCATAGAACATAATAAACACAAAAATAGCAATTAGTATTATGGACATTATTTGCCATGTAGTTATTTGATGTATTCAGATCAGGGACATTATGGACTCCTGAGGAGGAACATGATTTAATAAAAACCTATGGACTCAAAACAGCTTGTAGAAAGTTGGGCAGTAAACACTATGCAGAGTTCAGGTTTCCAGAAAATTCAAATTACTTGATCTATTCATTCATTCATGTACTCACTTAGTAAATAAGTATGTATTGACTATATACTGTCAAAATATGTCACACCTACTGTCATATATATGTAAAAACAACAAATAAAAAAGAATTAAAAATGTCAGTAGTTCAATATTTGGAAATAACTAAGTCTAGGTTCCTAACTTCAATGTTATTATGATTTATTCAGAAGATAGAGACATATAGAAGAGCTCATGGAAAAAAGTGTTAAAGTACTTTGATAGGAATACCAGTGTTATTGTTTGAATATGAGGTGTCTCCCAAAAGCTCATGTGAGACAATTCATGAGTATTCAGAGGTGAAATGATTAGATTATGAGAGTTATGATCTCATCAGAGGATTAAGTCATTTGATGGATTAATAATTTGAAAGTACTACTGGGTGGCAACTATAAACAGGTAGGGTGTGGCTGGAGGAAGTAGGTCATGGGAGCAAGAGGAGGTCTACTTTGTCCCAGGCTCATTATATGTGCTATCTCTCTCTGCCTCCTGGCTGCCATGAGCTGAGAAGCTTTCCTCTGCCACATGCTTCTGCCATAATGTTCTTCCTCAACTTGGTTCCAGAGAAATGGAGTTGACCAACCACAGACTTAACTTCTGCAAACTTGAACAAGATAAACCTTTCCTCCTCTAAGGTCTACTTGTGGGTCACAGCAACATAAAACTTACTAGCATACCAACCATATTCAGAGACAGAGGAGGTGCTGATCAATTCTACTGGGGGATGACAGGTTGTCAAGCAAGGGTAGTACAGGAGGCAATGGTTGAGCTGAGTCTTTAAGATAAGTGGGTGCTTGTCAGGAAGCATGTTAGAAGGTAGGAAGGAAAATATAGAGAAGTAGAAGTATGTAATAAGAGATATGAAATTACCTTCCTACTTTGGGAAACTATAAGCAGCTCAGCATTGCTTGAGCCCATCAGGTAGAAAGTGGGTTAAATAATTAGGTCACAGATTTAGGCATAGGTTAGATGATGAAAAGCCTGGCTCACTATAGTAAGGACTTGGACTTTGTTGTGAAAGTAGTGAAGAGACATTAAAGAATTTTAAGATGGAGAGTAATAAAGTTCATTTTGTTTTGAGAATGATTATTCTGGCAGTATTGTGTAAGGTGTGGGGGGAGCAAGTTGGGAGACAGTGAGACTCTTAGAAGACTGCCAAAGTAGTCCAGATGACATGGGAATCTAGGTGTATCAGTAAAGATAGAGAAGAATAAACAGAACTGAGATACTGAAGGACAATAGTGCCATACTTGGTCACTTAATTGTCTTGAGTGGTAATAGTGATACAGGCATGGAGCAGGGAATTTGAAATAGAAGGTATAGGTGAAAATGACTAAATCTTTATGTTCACTAATGTTGACAATAAAAGAGGAAAAGCAGGTGGGAAGGAGAGCTAACAGTTCAGTTTTGGGTGCGTTGAGTTTGAGAGATATTTGAGTGAAGATGTCTAAATCTGAAATGCAAAGAGATGTGGCCATATTACATGAATGTAGGAACCATTGGTAACTGAAGCTATGGCATAGATGAGATCATCCAGAAATAACTAGCTTTAGGAACTTGGGTGCACTACTTAACTCTTCTATGCTTCAGTTGCATTATACATAAAATGGGAACAATATAGTTCATAGGATTTTGTGAGGATTAAAGGAGTTAATATTTGTTCTTAGCACAGTGCCTGACACTTAGGAAACAATATAAAAGATTATGCTAGACAAACAAAAGGAATGAAGACTCCTTGGGAGTAGGATTTTCATTGCCATGTTTATTAATTTTTTAGCTGGTGCATATTGCTCTGAATGCTTTTCTAAAATGAATAAATGAATGTTAATTTATTCCTGTGTCTCCAACTTTTTTTTAACTCCACAGAAATGGCCGTTCTTAGAGAATGTATGTAGAATTTGAACAGTTAATTCAACAAAGGACAATTTACAAGACTGAATTTTCTTTCTGTTTTCTTCTGAAGAGCTTTATCAAGATACAACTTAGCTGGGGGCAGTGGCTCACACCTACAATCCCAGCGGCTCAGGAGGTGGAGGTAGGAGGATCAAAAGTTCAAAGCCAGCCTCAGCAAAAGTAAGGCACTAAGCAACTCAGTGAGACTGTCTTTTAATAAAATGCAAAATAGGGCTGGGGATGTGGCTCAGTGGTGGAGTGCCCTTGAGTCCAATCCCCGGCACCCCCTAAAAGAAGATACAATTTACATATCATACAATTCACCCATTTAAAGTATACAGTATAATACATTTTAGCATTTTCATAGATATGTACAACCAGCAGCATAGTCAATTCTAGAATATTTTTATTACCAAAAACAAGAAGCCCTATAGCCTTTACCTATGCCACCACATCCCCTCAGCCCTGCCTTAAGTCCTAATCTTTTTTAAAAATTTGTTCTTATTAGTTATTCATGACAGTAGAATGCATTTTGACACATCATACATAAATGGAGCATAACTTCTTCTGGTTGTGCATGATGTAGAATCACACTGGTCTTGTAGCCATATATGGCAACTCCTAATCTTGTGGAGAATGGTGACTTGGATCATGGTCTTTGCCTCATGGCTGTGGCTGCACTTTGCCCTGGGAACTTTCTGTGCAAAGGTGCAGGATAAGATTGCACAGGAACTATGGTAATGCCCTGCCTGAGGAAGTTCTCTGCAAAGGTACAGAACAATAACAGTTCTGACCTTGAGCTCAGACACCAGCTACTAGGGATAGAGAACTCCGAGCATAACAATATTTTGCAAGTGCTACAACCCTCCAGCCTGCCTGCTTTGCAGAAACTCTGGGCAATGGACTTCCTGGATACAGCAGAATAATAACAGAATGTTCCTAACACTGCCAACAGTAGAATAGTTACAAATATTTCTAGTTTTATAACTTTCTAGTGCACAAACAACAATGTACACTAACTTCCTGATTTTGAGACCATAGATAATAAACGTCCTGAGCTAACTCTGGATCACTGTTCCTCCATCAGAAGATGTCTCACCTTGTCCCAGGTTTCTCTATGTGTTTGTATGTCTTTGTTAATTCCCCATCTCCCCTCACCACTTTCTAGGTTTCAGCTGTGCAGGTCATGGCATAATCTACTTGCTGTTTCTATATATTTACCTGTTCTGAACCTTCATATGAATGGAATTGCATAGTGGACTTCTGTGACTGGGCTCTTTCACACAGCCTTATGTTTTTAGGTTCATCCAAGCCACAGTACACTATCAGCACTCTATTTCTTTACATAATCAAATAATATTCCATTGAATGGATATTGTGTTTATCCATTTATTGATGGACATTTACATTGCCTCCACCTTTTGGATATTATGAAAAACCCTGCTATAACCATTGTGTACACATTTTTATGTGGAACTATATTTTCATTTCTCTTGGACTTAAGAGTAGAATTGCTGAGTAACAAAGATAACTCTATATTTAATCATATGATGAACTAGCAGGCTGTTTTTCAAAGTGGCTGCACCATTTTAAATCCCCACCAGCACTGTATGAGGGTTCTGATTTCTCCAAATCCCCACCAACACATACTATTATCTGGTGTTCGATTCTATCTATAATAGTGAGTGTGAAGTAATATCTTCACAACCACCAGGATTGTTCTGATTTGTATTTACCTGATGACTAATGATGGAGGGCACATTTTTATAGGCTTCTTCTCAATTTTTATATCTACCTTGGAGAAATGTCTAGTAACATCAACCCACTTAAAATTTTAATTTTACTTTAACTCTTAAAATGGCTTTATTGGGGAGGAATTGATATGCAAAGAACTACCTATTTTCCTTTTAGTTATTAATACATAATAATTGTACAGATTAGTGGGATTCACTGTGTTACTTCCACACTTGCATATATCATGAGTTGACTATGTCCATTCATTCCTCTTCTAGCCTCTCTGCCTTTCTCCTGACACCCTTCCAAGTCCCTAATAATGCCTCTTCTACTTTCAGCTAATTTTTTTAGTTTCTTAGTATGAGAGAAAATATGTGATACTTGTTTTTCTTTGTCTAGCTTATTTAACTTAACATGATGCCCTCCAGTTCCATTCATTTCCATCCATCCAAGAATGACAAGATTTCCCTCTTGTTTTATTTGAGTAATACTCCATTGTCTATATGCACCGTATTTTCTTTTTCCATTCATCTGTTGACAGTCACTTAGACTGACTCTATATCTTGGCTATTGTGAATAGTGCCACAATAAGCATGGGTGTGCAGGTATCTCTTTTTTTATGCTGAGTTCATTTCCTTTGCTTATATATCCAGGAGTGGTATAGCCGGATCATATGGTAGTTCTATATTCAGGTTTTTGAGGAACTTTCATATTGCCTTCCATAGTGGAAATTTACATTGCAACCAACAGTGGATAAAAGTTGCTTTTTTTTTTGTTTTGATAATAGCCATTCTAGCTCTTCTCCTTTGGGTATGCCAATCATGCAGACATTTGATCTTTTAATGTTGTTCCAGAGATCTTGAATGCTCCCTTCATTCTTTCTTATTTTTTCTGCCTGAATGTAATATTTCAAAAGACCTGTCTTTAAGATTTGTTGTTCTTTCTTTCACTTGATCTAGTCTATTGTTGAAGCTTTCTACTGAAAATTTTACCTGACTTATTGAGCTTTTCATTTCCAAGATTTCTGTTTGGTCTTTTTCACTCTATCTCTTGGTTGAATTTCTCATTCATATCCCACATTATCTTCCTTATTTCATTCAACTGTCAATACTCTCTTGGATTTCATTGAGCTTTTAAAAATCATTCTTTTGAGTTATAAGGCATTTCATTCACTTTGATATATTTGGAATCTGTTACTAGAGAGTTATGAACATCAGGAGGTGTCATATTATCTTGTAATTTTTTTGTTTGTGTTTGGTACTGGGGATTGAACCCAGGACCACTCCACCACTGAGCCTCATCCCCAGCCCTATTTTGTATTTTATTTAGACAGTGTCTCACTGAGTTGCTTAGGGCCTCACCAAGTTGCTGCGGCTGGCTTTGAACTTGCGATCCTCCTGCCTCAGCCTCCCAAGTGCTGAGATTACAGGCATGTACCACCGTGCCCGGCTATTATCTTGTATTTTTTTAAAAAATTTTTTCCTTTCTTCTTTGTTGAGATTAGTCCACTGATTGGATATCTCTTCTGCTTTCATGTGATGACCTTCTTGGTAAGTGGTTTTCTCTTAATGATGTGTCTTAGGATGCTGGTTTATTGTGTAATGTTGAACTTATTTTCAACTTGACACTATAGTGTAATCATGCAGAAGCATCTTTGGCTATGAATAGTGGGATTGGGCATAGTGCATACTGTCTTGGAGTCATAGAAACCAACTGTCACTATGGGTCTCACAAGAGTGAGGATGCTCTGGTAATTTAGTGAGGTGTTGTGTAATCAGCATGGAATGTGGGGTTTACCTCCTCTCATTACTCCTACCATGGGAATGGTAGCTTCTATCAGGTGATAGGGGTTTCCATCGATATTGGCTCTGCTCCTTGAAAACAATTCTTGTATTGATTTCTCAAGGGCCTGAAGCTCCTGTCCTTTGATTAGACAATTGTGTGCATCCTGGTGTTTCATGGAAAGAGGTAGGAATTGAATTCACAGCTTCCCCTCTGTGGCACACATATACAATATTGTCACAATGCACAATCTAACAGGGTGCAGATGCAAATGATGTAGAAGACACACATTGGTATGTTTTCAACTAAAGTGTAATTCTTCTCTGTTGCAACTGTTGGGGTGTCTGTTCAGTAGTAGAACCTCAGATTCCCCTTAAATGTGCCTGCCTGGGGAGTCTGTTTAAGTTGAAGTGTCCACTAAGGTTTAAGCAAGACTGTGTCATGCCTGGAACTGGCTACAATTCTTTCAGCTGGGCTGGAAATGTAGCTCAGTGATGAGTGTCTGCTTAACAAATATGAAGCCTTGACCTTGATTTCGAGTATTGCAAAAAGAAAAAACCCACAATAACAGAAAAGAGAAAAAGAATTTTAAAAAAATAAAAATAAGAAAAAAGAAAACTTTTTTTAAAATTTTAAAAAACAACAGAAATATTTTTCTTCTGTGGAGATTTTCTGCTTTTTTATTGTTTCTATTAATTATACAGTGGTGAGTTTCATTGAGACATATTCATACATGCATATAACACACTTTGATCAGCTTCACTACCCATTATCTTCCTTTACCCTCCCACTGATTCCCTTCCTATACCTCAATGGTTTATCTTCTGCTTTCATGACATCTTTCTTTTCATTTCTCTCCAATTTTCACGTATGAAAGAAAATATGTGACACTTGTCTTTCTGAGGCTGGCTGATTTTACTTAACAGATGGTCTCTACTTCCATCCATTTTCCTGCAAATGGCATAAATTCATTCTTTTTATGGTTGAATAAAACCATTGTGTATATATACCATATTTCTTTTAACTAATTTTTAATGGAGTATTATAATTGCGCATAATAAAAGGATTCATTGTGATATCTTTGTATGTGTACATAACATAATTTGGTCAATTTCATTCCCCAATACCTTTCTTTCCCTCCTTTGGCCCTTCCTGTGCTCTTCTTTCTGCACTCTACTGGTTTCCCTTCTAATTTCATCAGGTTTCCCTTTTTATTTATTTATTTTTCCTCTCCAGCTTCTACATATGAGAGAAAACATATGACCCTTGACTTTCTGAATTTGTCTTATTTCACTTAACATAATGCTCTCGAGTTCCATCCATTTTCCAGTGTAGGACATAATTTTGTTCTTCATTATGACTGAATAAAACTCTATTGTGTATATACCATAGTTTCTTTAACCATTCATCTGCTGACAGACACAGGCTGATTACATAATTTGAACATTATGAATTGTGTGCTCTAATCATGAGTATTCATGTATCTCTAAAGCATGTTTAGTTTAATTCTTTTGGAAAAATACTGAGGAGTGGCATAACTGATTATATGATAGTTCAATTTTTTTAGTCTTTTGAGGGAACTCCACCCTAATTTTTGTAATGGTCATACTAATTTACATTCCCCCAATGGTGTATAAGGCTCCATTTTTTTCCTGCATCCTCATCAGCATTTATTATTATTTGTATTCTTGATAATTGCCATTCTAACTAAAATGGATGAATTTTCAGTATAGTTTTGATTCACATTTCCCTGATTGCTAAGAATGTTGAACATTTTAATCACATTTTTTGGCCATTTGTATATCTACTTCCAAGAAATGCCTGTTAAGATAATTTGCCTACTTATATTTAAAATATTGTTCTTTTTAAATTCTTTATATATACTGGGTATTAATCTTTTGTCAGAAGAGTATCAGGCAAAGATTTTCTCCCATTTAGTAGGTTATCTCTTCACTCTGTTAATTGTTTCCTTTGCTGTACAGAAACTTTTAAAATTGATACCATCTCAGTTATCAATTCTTTATTTCACGAACTATAGGAGTCATTATGGAGGAAGACATCATCTGTGCCTATATGTTGGAGTGTTTCTATTGTTTTTTAATAGCAGTTGCAAGATTTCTGGTCTTATGCTTAGATATATTTTTGAGTTGACTTTTATACATGGCTAGAGATAGGATTCTAGTTTCATTTTTCTGCATATGGATATCCAATTTTCCAAGCACCATTTGTTAAAGAGGCTGTCTTTTCCGAAGTGTGTTTTCACACCTTTGTCAAGGCTCAGATGACTGTATCTGAATGGGTTTGTGTCTGTGTCTTCTATGCTATTCCAATGATCATATTATGTTTGTTTTTATGCCAGTACCATACGTTTTGCTTACTATGGATCTGTAGTATACTTTGAAATTGGATATTATGATGCCTCCAGCATTACTTTTTTGTTCAGGATTGTTTGAGATATTCTGGATCTTTTGTTCGTCCATATGAATTTTAGGATTGCTTTTTCTAGTTCTATGAGGAATGTTATTGGAATTTTGATGGAGATTGCACTAAGTCAACATATTGCTTTTGGTAATATGGCCATTTTAATAGTATCAATTCTACATATCCATGAACACAGATGGTCTTTCTATCATCTAGCATCTTCTTCAATTTCTTTCTTCAGGGTTCTTTCATTTTCATTGCAGAGATTTTTAATCTCCTTGGTTAGTTTTATTTGTAGGTATTTTTAAAGCTACCGTGAATTTAACTGTTTTCCTGATTTCTTTCTCTGTGGATTCATTATTGGTATATAGAAAAGTTATTGATTTTTATATGTTAATTTTGTATCCTGCTACTTTCCAACTGAGGTTCTCAAATGAGATAGCACCTATGCTGAGTTAACCTTCTCTGGAGGTTTTTTTAGGTTGTGAGCCCTGTGGGTAAGGTGATGGTGAGGGTTTGTTCACCTTGCCCCCCAGATTTCTAGTTGTGGTACTTGCCCGGTATCTACTGGCTGAAGCTTGCAATTTGTCTCAGCTGCCGAAAGGAGTCAACATGAAATTTTGGGAGTACTAGGCAAAAATTCTCCCTCGAGGTTTTGAGGTAAAAATCTGTACTGCAGTGGGTCCATGGATGCCTCTGAGGGCATGAGAGGCAATTGAACTGCAAAGTTCCATACTGGAAGGGAGCAGCATGCGATCTGCCTCCCTCAGTTCTGGATTGCTCAGTCCTGGCAACCATATGAAACCACATGTGACTGGTAATGATCACAGTCTTGGAGGAAAGGTTCCTTGATTCCCAGATTCTAGAGGGTGCCACCTTCCACTCCCCTACATGTCATAGCCCATATTTCCCACAGCATAGAACTCTCAGAATATTTGAGTCAAAGACTCCCCACAGCCAAGATTGCCTTGTGAGGCAGCCACCTGTTCAGGCAGTTGAGTGTTTGCAGGGTATAGGAGATGAGAAAATGATGCATGTGTTCCTGACTTCCCCCAAAACACAAAGAGGAACCTTCACAAGATGGCTCCTGGCCATCAGGTGCCTAAGAATTTGCTGGAAGATGCAGCAAACTCCTCTGAATCCAATCTGTGCAGACCATTGATTTCATATCTATTTAGGCTGTATTTCTAAAACTTCTGTACTAAAAGCACTGACTAGGACTCTCATTCTTTCACTTATACCCCTACCAAGTGAAATGTCCCCTCCTTAAGCTATAGTGCCACGTGATAGGTGCTGGGTCACTCTGTTTCCATTACTCTCCTGTTATCCCAAGTCTCTGGATTTTACTAGGTCTCAACTCTTTTTTTAAAATATTTTTCTCTTAGCTGTAGATGGACACAATACCTTTATTATTTTTATTTGGTGCTAAGGATGGAATCCAGGGCCTCATGTGTGCCAGGTGAGCACTCTACAACTGAGCCACAACCCCAGCACCATGGCTCAACTCTTTGCTGTCAAATTCCAGTGCTGTTCCACAGCCTTTCACCTCACATGAAACTACACACTTGTTGTTGTGGTTCTATTCCACGGAGGAGCAGGCAATTACCTCTGTCCCATCATCTGAGATTCTGAATTGCACATATTTAATGTGTATAATTTTATATGTTTGGATATAATGTAAACACCTGTTATACCATCTCCATAAACAAAGTAATAGATTAATGCTATCGGCATACCCATAACCATAAGTTTCCTTATGTCTCTTTATTTTTGTTTTGTGATAAGAACACTTAATAGTGTCAGTGAGGATGTAGATAAATTAGAACAATTCTTCACTGTTGGTGGGAATGTAAAATAGTACAGCCACTAGGGAAAACAATATGGAGGTTTCTCGAAAATTTAAAAATAGAACCACCATATGTTCCAGCAATACCACATTGCCCATTTTGAGTTGTTTTCATATTCTATGTATAAGTCCCCTACTGGATATATTATTTGTAAATATTTTCTCCTATTCTTTGGGTTGGGTTTACACTTTCTTATTAGTCTTTACTTTAGAACAAGATGCTTTAAATTTTGACAAAGTCCAATTTATTTACTTTTTCATTATATTAGCAAAGAATTCTTTGCTAAATTCAAGATCATGAAGATGTATCCATATGTCTTCTTCTCAGAGTTTATATTTTAATTCTTATGTTTAGATTTTGTATCTATGTTAAGTTACTTTTTCTGTCCATTGTGAGGTGAGGGTTGAACTACATTATTTTGCATGTAGCTATCCAGTTTTCCCAGAACCATTTATTTAAATAATTTTTCTACCCCCATTCAGTGGTTTTGACACCCATGCATTTGTTTTTGGCTTTGAATTCTATTCCAGATATACATAAGGCCTATCTTAGGTAAGTAAGAGTATCTTGTTTACTGTTGCTCTGTAGTAAGTCTTGTAATTCAGAAGTGTGAATCTTCCTACTTTCTTCTTTATAGAGTTATTTTAGCGATTTTGGGTCCCTGTGACACATAAAATTTCCAAATTCCAAAATT
Organism: Glaucomys volans; assembly: GCA_020662805.1. Lineage (NCBI taxonomy): Eukaryota > Metazoa > Chordata > Mammalia > Rodentia > Sciuridae > Glaucomys > Glaucomys volans. Next base: position 153,911 of record JAJEJO010000162.1, read on the forward strand.
TCACCTGAATTTAGAATCTGTTTGTCAATTTCTATAAAGAGTTCAGCTGGAATTCTATTAAGTGTTGTGTTGAATTTGTAGATTATTCTGGGTAGTATTGTTATATTAACAATGTTAATTCTTCCAATCTGTGAACAAAAGGTTTTCTCTACTTATTTAGATCTTTTCTAATTTGTTTTAGCAATATTTTGTAGTGTTTCATCATATAAATTTTGTCCTTTTCATTGAATTTATTCCCATGTCTTATTATTTTGATGTTATTGTCAATGGAATTATTGTTTAATTACATTTTTGTATTATTTATTGCAAGTACCTTTTCCATATTAATCTTGTAATCCTGCAACCTGGTTTTTCCAATGGTCCTTTTTTGTGGATTCCTTAGAATCTTGTATATAAAAGATGAGGTCATTTGAAAATAGAGATAATTTTCCTAATTACTTTTTGATCTGGAAGTCTTTAATTTTTTTATTGTTTAATATCCCTGTCTAGAACCTATAGTGCAATATTGAATAGAATTAGGGAGCGTGGACATTCTTGTCTTGTTCTTGATTTAGGAGGAAAATATTTACTCCTTAGTGACTAAGTATGACGTTATCTGTAGGTTTTTAATGGATTTCATTTATCAAGTTTGAGAATGTTCCCATCTATTCCTAGTTGAATTTTCTGTCATGTAAGGGAAGTGCTATTTTCACATAGCTTGGATGAGAACATTTTAAAATTATTTTTTTCATTGCATGGAACAATAAGTAATGTGATTCTCTAATATTCTTATAATAAACTTTGGAGACTGTACTTAAAATCCCAGCTTTGTTAGGGATATTGTGTCAAATACTGCTGAAATTATTTGGCCCTTTCCTAGACATTGACAAATATTTTGATGTGTAAAGGTTTTCACTGCAATATTTCTTCCAGTGGACTTTGGCCACAATAAAATTAACTCAAACATGATCAAATATTTGTGTGAATGTTATCATCAATTCCTCATTCTCCCTGCTTGCTAAGGGATAGCCACAGGGACAAATTGAGTTAAATGTAGAGTACCTTAAATTATTGAATCTCTGTCCCACAGATTTTGGAGACCTTTTCTTACACTCTCCTTCTTGACAGCAAGGGGTCAATATTATTATCCCTAAGGTACAGATAGAGATGTGTCAAGGAACTTAGTCGTCCTATCCATCATATTTTTCACAGAATTCTCATCACTCCAGTGGAAAAGATAGGAAACACTTAAGGTAAAGCATCCAGAAAATTGCTTGAGCTGAAAAACTCAAAAAGGAAGAGATCTGCAGTTAACTCATTATTTTCCCCAAAGATTTCAAATTATAGCTCAACTATGAAAAGAATTAGAGCATAGGGAGCTCAGTTTTCCTTTAGATGACATTTATTCCCCTATTAATATCACAGGATGATAATACCAACAATAAGGCCTGCCCCCATAGGTCCAGCCCAGCACCCAGCAGAGAAATGCCACACTGCAGCTCCCCATCTACCAACATGTGGCAGCCTCCATTTTGGGACACTTCTGCCACCATCCTGGATTACCTCTGCTGCCATTGCTGCCATCTTTAGTTGAGGCAGCTTCCATCTTGGGACATCTGCCAGATACTAGAAGCCCAATATCAAGGTACCTCTTGGTTAGTTACTGCTACTGCCACCAACTAGGGACGTGGCTGCCTCTATCTAGGGATAACAGCCAGAACCTGAAAGATTATCACTAAGGGCCCTGCAGTTTTGGTTACATCTGAGGTATCCCTGGTAGGTGTGCTAATAGCCACCATTTTGCTGCAGAGGCAGGAGAGAGCCTTGCAAGTGATTGGTAGGTGGAAAAAATGTGTGAGGGCATCTTGATCCCAGCTCATCCAGCCAACCAACCCAGCACCCACCAGGATCTCAGAGACAACTTGGGAGCACTTGTTGGGCCCTGACATCAGCCTGATCCACAAGTCCCTCCCCAACATGGCATTCACCAATCACCTGGTCCAGCCAGTTCGGTAATCAACAGGACCCTCCAGCACCTTAATCCCCTGTCTCCCAACCAGCCCCTAGTCACCAACCCAGCTCAGTGCTTATGGCTATGTGGTTGGCCAACAGCTCTCAATGCCTGGTCCTGATTTTCCCAGTACAGAACAGCATTCTGAGACAGGCACACAGGTCCCGACACTCAGCCCTCAGGACCTACAGGGAGAGAGGTTCCTGATTAGGAAATCAAAAGGGCAGGGACAGGACAGATAAAATTTAGAGATTAAATTATAGACCAGGAATTGTGGAGTCCACAAGTGAGGGAAGGGGCTAAAACCAGGTTCCTGTTTCACATGAGTGGACCCCAAAGGAGAGTCCTGGATCCACACTGCTAGAGGGGAAGACACATGAACAACCTGAAAGCATAAGGGAAGAAACCACCCCAAACAAATAAAAATGCTATATTTACAGAATCCATTGATAGCATGGTAGAAGAAATGTCAGAAAAAGAGTTCAGAATGTAAATAATTAACATGATCTGTGAAGTAAAGGATGACATAAGAGAGCAAATGTAGGCAACGAAAGATCACTTCAATAAACAGTTAAACAAGAAATGTAGGAAGCAAAAGATTATTTCAATAAAGAGATAGAGTTTCTAAAATAACCCCAGAAGTGACTTGGAAGGCTGAGTCAGGAGGATCGCGAGTTCAAAGCCAGCCTCAGCAACTTAGCGAGGCCCTAAGCAACTCAGTGAGACCCTGTCTCTAAATAAAATACAAAATAGGGCTGGGGATGTGGCTCTGGGGCCGAGTGTCCCTGAGTTCAATCCCTGGTTCCCCAAAAAATTAAATTAAATTAAATATTAAATTAAATTAAATAACCCCAGAAATCCTTGAAATGAAGGAAACAATAAAACGAATTAAAAACTCAATAGAAAGCATCACCAACAGACTAAATCTCTTGGAAGACAGAACCTCAGACAATGGAGACAAAATATTTAATCTCGAAAATAAAGTTGACCGCACAGAGAAGATGGTAAGAAATCATGAACAGAACCTCCAAGAGTTATGGGATAATACGAAAAAAACAAATTTAAGAATTATTGTGGTAGAGGAAGGCACAGAGATACAAACCAAAGAAATGAACAATCTATTCAATGAAATAATATCAGAAAATTTCCCAAATCTGAAGAATGAAATAGAAAATCAAATACAAGAGGCTTACAGAACACCAAATGTACAAAATTACAACAAATCCATACCAAAGCACATTATAATGAAAATGCCCAACATACAAAATAAAGATAGAATTTTAAAGGCTGCAAGAGGAAAGTATCAGATTATATATGGGGGAAACCAATTTGGATATCAGCAGAGTTCTCAGCTCAGACCCTAAAAGCTGGGAGGTCCTGGAACAATATGTACCAAGCTCTGCAAGAAGAATGGATGCCAACCACGAATCTTATATCCAGCAAAACTAATCTTCAGGTTAAACGATGAAATAAAAACCTTCTGTGATAAACAAAAGTTAAAAGAATTCACAAGTAGAAAGCCTGCACTACGAACATTCTCTGCAAAATATTCCATGAGGAGGAAATGAAAAACAACAATGTAAGTCAGCAAAGGGAGGAATTACCCTAAAGGAATAGCCAATCAAAGGAGAAACCAAATCAAGTTAAAAGCCAAAAGTAAGTCAAAATGACGGGTAATACAAGTCATAGGTCAATAATAACCTGAATGTAAATGGCCTAAACTCATCAATCAAAAGACATAGACTGGCAGATTGGATTAAAAAGAAAGACCCAAAAATATGCTGCCTTCAAGAGACTCATCTCATAGAAAAAGATGCCCACAGACTAAAGATGAAAGGAAAAACATACCACACACACAGACTCAGTAAAAAAGGAGGGGTTTCCAAGTTCATATCAAATAAAGTGGACTTCAAGCCAAAGTTAGTCAGAAGGGATAAAGAAAGATATATCATACTGCTTCAGGACAGCAGGGCATAACAATCATAAATATTTATGCCCCAAACAATGGAGCATCCATGTACATCAAACTAACCCTTCTCAATCATAGGAATCAAATAAACCACAACACAATAATACTAGGTGACTTAACACATTTCTCTCACCACTGGACAGATCTTCCAAACAAAAAATGACCAAAGAAACCATAGAATTCAATAATATAATCAATAATTTAGAATTAACAGACATATGTAGAATATTCCATCCATCAATGAGTGAATACACTTTCTTCTCAGCAGCACATGTATCATTTTCTGAAATAGACCATATGTTATGCCACAAAGCAACTCTTAGCAAGTACAAAAAAGTAGAGATACTACCTGGTATTCTATCAGATCATAATGGAATGAATTAGAAATCAATGATAAAATAAAAAACAGAAACCACTCCAACACCTAGAGACTAAATAATATGCTATTGAATGATGCAGGGATAGCAGAAGACATCAGGGGGGAAATAAAAAAAATTCTAAGAGGTCAACGAGAACAAAGATACAGCACATCAATATATTTGGGACACTATGAAAGCAGTACTAAGAGGAAAATTCATTGCATGGAGCACATTCAATGAAAGAATGAAAAGTCAACAAATAAATGACCTAACATTACAGCTCAAAGCCCTAGAAAAAGAAGAAAAGGTCAACACCAAAAGTAGTAGAAGATAGGAAATAATTAAAATCAGAGCTGAAATCAATTAAATTGAAAGAAAAGAAACAATTGAAAAAATTGATAAAACAAAAAGTTGGTTCCTTGAAAAAAATTTTAAAAATGGATAAACCCTTAGCCATACTAACAAAGAGAAGGGTAGAGAAAACTCAAAGTACTAAAATTCGTGATGAAAAAGGAAATATGACAATGAACACTATTGAAATACAAAACATAATTAGAAGGTATTTTGAAAATCTATACCCCTACAAGATAGAAAATCTTGAAGACATCGACAGGTTTCTAAAGGCATAAGATCCACCCAAAATGATTCAGGAGGACATACACACAATTTAAACAGATTGATTTCAAGCAATGAATAGAAGATGCTATCAAAAGCTTACCAATCAAGAAAAGCCCGGGACCAGATGGATTCTTAGTTGAGTTCTACAAGACCTTCAAAGAAGATCTAATAGCAATACTTCTCAAAGTATTCCAGGAAATAGAAAAGGAGGGAACCCTTCCAAACTCATTCTGTGAAGCTAGTATCACCCTGATACCAAAACCAGACAAAGACACATCAAGGAAAGAATACTTCAGACCAATATCCTTGATGAGCATAGATGGAAAAATTCTTAAAAAAATTCTGGCAAATTGCATACAAAAACATATTAAAAAGATATTGCACCATCATCAATTGGGGTTCATCCCATGGCTGCAAGGTTGGTACAACATATGGAAATCAATAAATGGTAATTCATCACATCAATAGACTTAAAGGTAAGTATCATATGATCATTTCAATAGGTGCGGAAAAATCATTTGATAAAATACAGCACCACTTCATGTTCAAAACACTAGAAAAAATAGGGATAGTACAAACACACTTCAACATCATAAAAGCTATCTATGCTAAGCCCAAAGCCAACATCATTCTAAATGGAGAAAAATTGAAAGCATTCCCTCTAAAACCTGGAACAAGGCAGGGTTGCCCTCTTTCACCACTTCTATTCAACATAGTCCTTGAAACTCTAGCTAGAGCAATTAGACAGTTGAAGGAAATTAAAAGGATACAAATAGGAAAATAGGAACACACACTGTCACTATTTGGTGACAACAGGATTCTATATTTAGAGGATCCAAAAAATTCCGCCAGAAAATTTTTTGAACTCATAAATGAATTCAGCAAATTAACAGGATATAAAATCAATGCTCATAAATCTAATGCATTTCTATTCATAAGTGATGAATAGCTGAAATAGAAATTAGGAAAACTACCCCATTTACAATAGACTAAAAAAAATACTTGGGACTCAATCTAACAAAAGAGGTGAAGGATCTCTACAATGAAAACTACAGAACACTAAAGAAAGAAATTAAAGAAAACCTTAGAAGATGGAAAGATTGATAGGAAGAATTAATATTGTCAAAATGGCCATACAACCAAGAACTTTATGAAGATTCAATGCAATTCCTATTAAGATCCCAAAGGCATACCTCATAGAAACAGAAAAATCAATCATGAAATTCATTTGTAAAAATAAGAGACCCAGAATAGCCAAAGCAATTCTTAGCAGGAAGAGTGAAGCAGGAGGCATCACAATACCAGACCTTAAACTATACTGCAGAGTCATAGTAACCAAAACAGCATAGTATTGGCACCAAAATAGACATGTAGACCAATTGTACAGAATAGAAGACACAGAGACAAACCCACATAAATACAAGTATCTCATACTTGACAAAGGTGCCTAAAACATACAATGGAGAAAAGATAGCTTCTTCAACAAATGGTGCTTGGGAAAACTGGAAATCCATGTACAGCAAAATGAAATTAAAACCCTATTTCTCAAAATGGATCAAGGACCTCACAATTAGAAGAGAGACAATGCACCAAATAGAAGAAAATGTAGGCTCAAATCTTCATCATGTCAGCTTAGGACTTGACTTTCTTAACAAGACTCCCAAAGTGCAAGAAATGAAATCAAGAATCAATAAATGGGATGGATTCAAAGTAAAAAGCTTTTTCTCAGCAAAGTAAACAATCAATAATGTGAAAAGAGAGTCTACAGAGTCTACAGAAGATTTTTACCACATGCACTTCAGATAGAGCACTAATCTCCAGAATTTATAAAGAACTCAAAAAACTACACCAAAAATACAAAGAACCCAATCAATATATGGGCTACAGAACTGAGCAGACACTTCACAGAAGATATATAATTGACAAAAAATATGAAAAAATGTTCAACATGTCTATCAATTAGAGAAATTCAAATCAAAACTACTCTTAAGATTTCATCTCACTCCAATTAGAATGACACTTATCAAGAATATAAGCAACAGTAAATGTTGGTGAGGATGTGGGCAAAAATGTCCACTCATATATTGCTGGTGGGATTGCAAATTGGTGCTAATATTCTGGAAAGCAGTTTGGAGATTCCTTAGAAAACTTGGAATGGAAACACCATTTGATCCAGCTATCCCACTCCTCAGTTTATACCCAAAGGACTTAAAATCAGCATACAACAGTGATGCAGCCACATCAATGTTTATAGGAGCTCAAGTAACAATAGCTAAATAGTGGAACCAACCTAGATGCCCTTCAATAGATAGACGGATAAAGAAACTATAGTATATATACACAAAGGAATATCACTCAATATTAAAGAAGAATAAAATTATGGCATTTGTATGTAAGTGGATGGAGTTGCAGAATATCATGCTACTTGAGATATGTGAATTCCCCAAACCAAAGGCCAAATGTTTTCTCTGATAAGTGGATGCTGATACATAATGGGGGTGTGTGTAAGGGAAGAATGGAGGAACTTTGGATTGTGCAGAGGGGAATGAGGGGAAGGGAGAAGGAATGGGGTGGGAAAGATGGCAGAATGAAAGAAACATCATTACCCTATGATTGCATGAATGATGTGACTCTATATCACGTATAACCAGAGAAATGAAAAGTTGTACTTTATTTGTGTATAATGCGTCAAAATGCATTCTGCTGTCAGGTATAACTAAATAGAAGAAATAATAATATAAAAGAATACCAATGATAATGACAACTAATACTAACCTAGACTTTATGATATACAAGGCATTATTATATTTATAAAAGTGCAGTAAATATCAAAGTTATGAAACATCCATTTCAGAATGTACTAGAAGGATTACCTTGAGGATTCAAAGGAAATCATGTAAGTTCCCATATTAGAAACTGTGATGAAAGATTCTGATATTTGTTTACAGTGTCCTTAGATTTCCATAGTGGCTTTTATCTTCTAAAAAGGAGGTGTAATTAATGTCTAGGCACTTGTTATTATTGTTGTTGTTTTAATATCTATACAAAGTCTTTTTGAACTTGCAGTAGTCAAACTATGACATTTAGGGAAGTCATGGGTTTTCCTTTTTCTAAAGATGTGGATCTTCACTTCTAACAAACATCTCAGTGAAAAGATTTATTTAACTTCCTATTTTGGGTTCTCCTTCAAAGGCATGTGGGTTTTATGGCTTTTCATAGCCATGTGAATTTCAACTGAAACTTCCTCAAATGGCTGAATACTGGGCATAAAATATGGTATATATAAACAATGGAGTATTACTCAGCTATAAAGAGGAATGACTTTGTGACATTTACTAGTAAATGAATGGAACTGGAAATGATCATGCTAAGTGAAATAAATCCATTTCAAAAAGTCAAAGGTCAAATATTTTCTCTGACGTGTGGAAGGTTATCCAATATAAGGGGGGCAGATAAAAAAAGAATAGAGGAAAGATCAGTGAAGTAGACAAAGGGGCATGAAGGGAGGTGAATAGCGTTGGCATAGGGAAAAACTGTGGAATGAATCTGACCTAATTTACCTATATACATATATAAATGCACTACCAGGAATCTCAACATCATGTACACCCACAAGACACTAATTTAGAAAAAAAACCTGAGTAAAAAGCAGAAAGATCAGTAGAATAGATGGAAGGGACCAGGGGCAGGAAGGTGGGGAGCAGAAATGGAAGTACTGGGGACTGAATTAGAGCAAATTATATTTCATGCTTTTATAATTATGTGAAAATGAATTCTATATCCCATATAACTAAAATGAATCAATAAAGAAAAAAAGCTAATGAAGTCTGAAATACTCATTTGAACCACACACATTCAATGACTTAGGCAGAAGACATGAAAAGAGTTATCAGTCTTTACTTTTTCCAGTAATAGGTTTTGACTGGAAATAGATATTTTTATGAACATGAGTGACTGAATGGCACAATATATTATATAGACTCTGTTAGGCCAGAAATTAGTTTTTCCAAATTGAGATGAAATAGTTCCCACAGGAAATGTACTTTCCTGGTCATTTACAGATTTAGACTCTGGAGTTTGTGGCTTTTCATTCACTCCCTCACACACTCATTCATTTCACTCACTCATTCATAGAAGCATTTATCGAGTGCCTGCTGTTTTCTCAGCCTGCCTCCAATTATTTCTTTGAAAGGCAACTCATTTGGAGGGCTACTGAAAAGACTGGTGGTTGCTCGCTATTTTTAAGTGCAAGCTGAATGCCTAAAATGTGAGGCTGCTGGAAAGGCCTTTGGAAATGGGCTCATCACTCCTGCCATTTCCTCTGCTGGGAGTTTGCGGGGAGCCTTCTGAAAACTAAGGGCCAGGGGAAATGTCACCTGTGAGGCTCTGCGGTCCTCTTGCAAACTCATAATGCACGCCTGGGGTGGGGCTCACACTGCCCGTGCTTGCTTATCCACACGGAGCCTCTTCTTGCCCTTTGGTTTCAGCTCATTTGTCACGCAGGTCCTTGGCAGTTAACATCCCAGCTTCCCAGGTGACTGAGTGGGGAAGATTTGATGTTTCTTGTGAAAGTCAGCATCAAATAGAGAGGATTTCAGGGACCAATGAAAGAGACCTTTCCACAGCAGGTGCTTTGGCTGTTTAGATGTCCTTTCTTTTGGATGGCAGAGAGACCACCTTCTTGGTGAGAAGAAAATTCATCATTTCCCTGAGAAGTTGTGCCTGGTCAAGAGTTCATGTTCTGTCAAAGTAACTTCCCTGTCCACTAAATAAGATCTATATATCTCTTTATATATGTGTAAGGTTGACTGAAGTTTTTAAAAAATACGTAAATGCTCTGTATAGTCTTTTGATTTAAGATGGTCAATTGAGTCCTTGATGACACTTTATCATGTTTTTCAAATACTATCTAAATGTCAAAATACCTATGTGTGGAGAATATAGCTTTCAGAATTAAAGACTATTGGAAGGCCAAAAAAGTTAAAAAAATTTTTTTTCTTTGTGCATCATAATTATACATAATAGGTGGATTTATTATTCCATATTTGTACATGCACATAATAGAATTCGATCATTCTCATCCCCTAGTACCTTCCTTTCCCGTCCTCTTCCCCCATCTGCTTCCTCAACTCTACTGATCTCCCTTCTATTTTTATTATTATGATATTATTTCAATTATACACATTAAGTCATATATAAAAGCAGAATTCATTGTGGTGTAATTATAGATGAACATAGCATAATGTTGTTCCCTAATACATCTGCATCCCCTCCCTTTCTCCCTCCCTCTTGATTCCCTTCCTCTCCTCTATTGTTGGCCAAAAAACTTTAAGATAATTACAGCAAATAAAAACCTCTTAACTGGTGAACATGATGTAAAAGCAGAGACAAGTATAAGCAGAGACAAGTATCTTATGCACTCAGGGAAAGGATAAGGCAAATGGCAAAATAATTATTATTTTATATTTTTTGAAACTCTGGACAAATTTGATGCTCAGAACTAACCGAGGATTGGATTCAGAAAAGATCATAGGTCAAAATATAGTTTTGTTATATGTTTATTGATTTTCTTGCAATCTACCCTGTGACCTACACAAATTTAAAGAAGCGATAACAAGAAGACATTGGAAAGAGCTGGTAGAGCTCTGAAATATATGAAAGAGGAAAGAACTTTAAAAATACATGGGAGGAACAAAAAGCACAGTAAGAGCAGCAGAAATGGGAGGTGAGGCACTGCTGAATACACAATTAGCATCATTGTATACAAATCCACATCAGCGGGTTGGAAAATGATGAAGCTGAAGTGTAAAAGAAACAAATACTGAAAAAACTTGGTAGAAATAATAAATATGGAAAATAATAGAAATCTGACAGATACATAATTGATCTTTCTGAAGAGGAGAACAGAAAAAGAAATAAAAAGTAGCAATAAAAGAAGATCCTAACCTACATAAAGTACTCTCTCTGCTAAAAATTTTCAGCTTCCTGACAGCTAAAGTCCAAATGAAATGCCACTTATAAGTTCTTCATTTCCTTTCAGGAATTTGCAATTTTTGCCTGAATTGGGGTTTACTCTGCCCATACTTGCTTATTTATGTAGACCCTCTTCTTGTTGTTTGGTTTCAGCTTTTGTGCCATATAAAAATATCACTACCAGTACATAGTCAGCTAAAATTACTGTTCTTCAAGTATAAATTTAAAAAATCCTATGGATTCCCAGGCTACCCTTCCAGTCCATCAAATCATTTGTAAGGGAAAGAACTCTGACAGGCATCAGATTATTTTTTTCTTTTTCGGTACTGGGGATTGAATCCAGGGGTGCTTTACCACTTAGCCACATCCCTAGACCTTTTCATTCTTTATTTTGAGACAGGGTCTTGCTAACTTGTTTAAGACCTTGCTAACTTGCTGAGGCTGGCTTTGAACTTGCAATCCTCCTACCTCAGCATCCTGAGTCACTGGGATTACAGGCATGCGCCACCATACCTAGCTCAGGTTTTATATAATATTATTGAATGCTAGAAACACAGCAAAATAGTTCCTAAAAAGTCTTTAGGGGGAGGAAATTAGACCAAAATAATTGTGCACAGCCAAACTGTCACTCAAGCATCATGATCAAAGACAAGTACAAGAATGCACATAGCAATTACTGGTGTACCAATTTCCCACAAACTTCAATATTTAAAACTGTATATATATATATATACATATATATATATTCTTACAGTTTCTTTAGTAATAATATATAATATATATTCTATAGTTCAGGAGTCCAGACATAAAATATTGTGGCTAGTTTCTCTGCTTAGAGTCTGACAAGGTTCATGTGATTACATTAATTCTTTCTGGGTAACTAGGATGATCTCCCTATCTAATGTCACCTGATTAGTTACCTTAATTCCATCAACTAAGTCTTTCCTGCACATTCTCAGGATCCTCGGATTAGAATATGGACATCTTTTAGGGGGAGGGAGATTATTTGTTCAACCAGAGTGGGTAATAAAATCCTGCTGGGCGTGGTGGCACACACCTGTAATCCCAGCACTTGGGAGGTGAGGCAGGAGGATCGTGAGTTCAAGGCCAGCCTCAGCAACTTAGCGAGGCCCTAAGCAACTCAGTGAGACCCTGTCTCTAAATAAAATACAAAATAGGGCTGGGCATGTGGCTCAGTGGTGGAGTGTCCCTGAGTTCAATCCCCAGTACCAAAAAAAAAGTGTACAACCAGAGAAACAATAGCTGTACTCCATTTGTGTTCAATGAATCAAAATTAAATTAAAAAAGATGTATTATAAAAGTTAGAAAAAAATCCCTATAAATCTTTTTCTTCTCCTTCTTTTTGTGCTATCAGGGATTAAACTCAGGAGTTCTCTAGCACTGAACTACACCCTCAGCTCTTTCTAGTTTTTATTTGGATACAGATTCTCACAAAGTTTCTGAGGATGGCCTCAAATTGGATCTTCCTGCCTTGACCTCCTGAGTTGCTGGGATTACAGGTGTGCACTGTTGCACCTGGCCATAAATGTTTTTTATGAAAAATTCAACCAATTAAGATACACATGAAGAAGTTTTTCTCTCTTTAAAAATTGATGTATAGGGGCTGGGGATCTAGCTCAGTTGGTAGAGTGCTTACCTAGTAAGCACAAGGCCCTGGGTTCAATCCCCAGCACCGCAAAAAAAAAAAAAAAATTGATGTATAATGATTATACACATTAATGGTGTACAGTATGATATTTTCACACATATGTACATAATGTGCAATGATCACATCATGATAATTAGCATATCCATCACCTCAAATATTTATTTTTTGTGTTGTGAACTTTCAAAATCATCTGTTCTTGTGATTTAAATATATACAAGAATTTTTTTATTATAGTCACTTTCTGTGCTGCAGAATACTAAAACTTAATTCTCCTATCTAAGTGTAACTTTGTACCCACTAACCAACATTTCTTTATCCTCTCATTCTCACTCCCTTTCCTATTCTCTGGTAACTATTAACCTCCTCTCAGACTTATATGAGAATGAATTTTTCAGCTTCCACATATAAGAGAAAACCTGTTATAATTTTTTTCTCTGACTTGTTTATATAAAGACATTTAAAAGAAGGATTGGTGATGAACATTGAATATATTTAGACTGTTATGCTAAGTGAGATTAGCCAATCCCAAAAATCCAAAGGCCGAATGGTCTGTCTGATAAGTGAATGGTGATGCATAATGCGGGGTAGAAGGGTGGCAAGAATGGAGGAAGGATAGATAGCATAGAGGGAAGGGAGGGGTGGGGTCGGGCTGGGGGGTAAGAATATTAACAGAATGTGTGACAGACATCATTGCCCTGTGTAAATGCATGAACGCACAGATGGTGTGACTCTACTTTGTGTACAACCAGAGAAATAATAGCTGTACTCCATTTGTGTTCAATGAATCAAAATTAAATAAATTTTAAAAATATTTTAAAATAGAATTTCACATATATGGTTACGTGCCAGAACATTAAAACAATTATATTATTTAGGAAGATGTTTGGCAGCCACTGATAATATGCAACATCAAAATATTAGACTCACTAAAGGGTTATTTCTTCTTACCATGAATACTGCTGAAAAATGTGTGACTTTAAAAAAAAAAGTTTTATTTTGGCTCACAGTTTTCGAGTTTTCAGTCCTCGGTTGGTCAGTTGCCTTGTTTTTTTATTTATTTTTTTTAATTTTTAAATTGGTTCGAACTAGTTACACATGACAGTAGAATGCATTTTGACACATTGTAAACAAGTGGAGCACAACTTCTAATTCCTCTGGCTGTACATGGTGCACAGTCACAATGATGGTGTAATCATACATGTATATAGGGTAATAATGTCCTTCTTATTCCACCATCCTTCCCACCCCATCCCACATCCCTCCCCTCCCTTCACTCTCCTCTGCACAATCCAAAGTTCCTTCATTCTTCTCTACCCATTCCCTGCCCCCATTATGGATCAGTACCTGCTTGAGAAAACATTTGGCTTTTGTTTTTTGTGTTTGGCTTACTTTGCTATGCATGATATTCTCCAACTCCATCCATAATGTCATAATTTCATTTTTCTTTAAGACTGAGTAATATTCCATTATGTATCTGTACCACATTTTCTTTATCCATTCATCTGTTGAAGGGAATCTAAGTTGGTTCCACTATTTAGCTATTGTGAATTGAGCTGCTATAAATGTTGATGTGGCTGTGTTCCTGTAGTATGCTGATTTTTAAGTCCTTTGGGTATAAATTGAAGAGTGGGATAGCTGAGTCAAATGGTGGTTCCATTCCAAGTTTTCTAAGGAATCTCCATACTACTTTCCAGAGTGGTTGCACCAATTTGCAACTCCACCAGCAATGTATGAGTGTACCTTTCCCCCCACATCCTTGTCAACACTTATTATTGCTTACATCCTTAATAATTGCCATTCTGACTGGAGTACGATGAAATCTTAGAGTAGTTTTGATTTGCATTTCTCTAATTGCTAGAGATGATGAACATTTTTTCATATGTTTGTTGATCAGTTGTATTTATTCTTCTGTGAAGTTTCTGTTCAGTTCCTTAGCCCATTTGTTGATTGGGTTTTTGTGTGTGTGTGTGTGTGTGTGTGTGTGTGTGTTAAGTTTTTTGAGTTCTTTATAAATTCTGGAGATTAGTGCTCTGAGGTGTGTGATGTAAAGATTTTCTTCAATTCTGTAGGCTCTCTCTTCATGTTGTTGATTGTTTCCTTTGCTGTGCAGAAGCTTTTAGTTTGAATCCATCCCATTTATTGATTCTTGATTTTACTTCTTGTGCTTTAGGAGTCTTGTTAAGGATGTCAGGTCCTAAGCTGACATGATGAAGATTTGGGCCTACTTTTTCGTCTATTTGGTGCAGGGTCTCTGTTCTAATTGTGAGGTCCTTGATCCATTTTGAGTTGAGTTTTGTACAGGGTGAGAGATAGGGGTTTAGTTTCATTTTGCTGCATATGGATTTCCATTTTTAACCAGCACCATTTGTTGAAGAGGCTATCTTTTCTCCATTGTATGTTTTGGGCACCTTTGTCTAGTATGAGGTGACTGTATTTATGTGGGTTTGTCTCTGTGTCCTTTATTCTGTACCATTGGTCTACATATCTATATTGGTGCCAATACCATGCCGTTTTGGTTGGTATTGCTCTGAAGTAGTTGAGTTCTGGTATTGTGATGTCTCCTGCTTCACTCGTCCTGCTAAGGATTGCTTTGGCTTTTCTCAGTCTTTTATTTTTACAAATGAATTTCATGATTGATTTTTCTATTTCTGTAAGGTACATCATTGAGATTTTAATAGGAATTGCATTGAATCTGTATAACACTTTTGATAGTATGGCCATTTTGACAATATTAATTTTACCTATCTAAGAACTTGGGATATGTTTCCATCTTCTAAGGTTTTCTTTAATTTCTTTCTTTAGTGTTCTGTAGTTTTCACTGTAGAGGTCTTTCACCTCTTTTCTTTGATTCACAAGTATTTTATTTTTTTGAGGCTATTGTGAATGGGGTAGTTTTCCTAACTTCTCTTGCAGTGGATTCATTATTGATGTATAGAAATGCATTTGATTTATGGGTATTGATTTTATATCCTGCTACTTTGCTGAATTCATTTATTTGTTCTAGAAGTTCTCTGGTGAAATTTTTTGGGTCCTCTAAATATAGAATCATGTCATGTGTGGCTTTTTAAAATGGCTAGTTTCCACTTAATGATTCAGTAGTTTAAGTTTCTTTCCAATGTGCTATTCCCCTGTCATAGAGTCCTTCAATTTCAAGTACGTGTGTGTGTGTGTGTATCTGTGTGTGTGTGTGTGTGTGTGTGTGAGAGAGAGAGAGAGAGAGAGAGAGAGAAGAAAGAAGACACAGCACATTCTAGATGCCAGACCTGTATGTTTGTGTTGTTTCTACTCATATTTCTTTAGCAGAGTTTATCTCATGACCAACTGAACTGCAAAGAAGGCTGGAAAATATACAATTTCTCTATTCCTAGGAAGAAGCCATGATATTGTTGGTATATTCACTTTCTGCTGCAATAACCTTCAGTGATATAGAAATAACGTTAAAAGTCCTTCTGACCTAAATCAGCAGGAATAAACAGGAAGAGAATTTGGGAGAATATTTAAGTATATTATTCTTTTTCCTTTCATAGTGGCTGCTTAAAAAACTGATGAAATGAGATTGTTTTAAGTATACCATTTGTGTATATAAAAGTAACCATTAAAAGTTCTAAAATATTAATAAAAACAACTGAAATCAGGAGGTGGAGGTGGATCCGGAGAGGGAAGAAATATTATGTAGTAATTTTCTCATTACCATAGTGGGTAGTTACTAAAACATTTTCTACAGTTGATAAAGAAATCACCATTTAAGTTTATTATATACAGCCATAGTTATTAAGGTAGCATTTCAAACTAAAAACTATAAACCTGAGAAGGCACACTTGAATTAAAACAAAGCAAAAATAGATAAATCAGAAAAGGACAAAACACAAAGGAAACACTGTAAACAAAGTATAATATGAAATAGCAAAAACGAAAGCAACAACTGGCACACAAATAAGTAGAAATAGGAATTCACCTATTCAAATACATTTTTATTGTTTGTTCTATTTAGTTATACATGATAGCAGAATTCATTTTGATTCATTATACATAAATGGAGTACAACTTCTCATTTCTACGGTTGTACATGATGTAGATTCACACCATTCATGTAATCATTCATGTACATAGAGTAATTAGGTTTGTCTCATTCCACCATCTTTCCCACCCACTGCCCCCTCCATTCCCTTCATTTCCCTCTATGCAATCCAAAGTTCCTCCATTCTTCCCTTACCCCGACCCCCGTTATGTAACAGCATCCACTTATCAGAGAAAACATTTGGTCTTTGGTTTTTTGGAATTGGCTTATCTCAAGTAGCATGATATTCTCCAACTCCATTCATTTACCTACAAAGGTCATAATTTTATTAAAATACATTTTATGAATAGGAATATGTACATTCATCTACATGAAAGTGTATGTGCATCAGAGACACAGTCAAAATAAAATGGAGTAGCAGGTACTAGATTTATTGTCCTTTCTGAAACAACAAAAAAACTGGATAAATTGCATAACATAGTAATTTTCCAGGCACTGGACCTTAGGCAATATCTGAGTTTATTTGGGATACTATAAAACAGCATAAACTGGGTTGCTTATTAATAAAAAATTTATTTCTCACAATTGTTCCTGAGAATGGGAATTCTGAGATCAAAACACCAGTAGATTCTGTGTCTGGTGAGGATTCAGTTTCTGGTCCCTAGACAGTGCCCTCTCACTGAGTCTTTACATATTGGAAGGTGGGGGAATCTCTCTTGGGCTTCTTTTATAAGGTAGTAATCACATTCATGAGGGCTCCATACTTATGACCTAATCACCTCTCAAAGGTCTTACCTCAAAATAAAATATATTGGGTATTAGGTTTCAACATAGGAATCTGGGAAAAGGGCACAAACATTCACAAATATTCAGACTATAACAGGCAACTGAAGGATCGTGATCTATGAAAGATGATAAACAAGCAGGTTGAAATTTATTAGTTTTCCAGTTTATTGACTTCAGGAGTAACAGCAAGAACCTTGCAGATACTTTCTCTGTGAAGAGGTAGTGTTTCAGGGACACCAAAACAGGTAGAGTGAGCAGGACAGAGAAGAGAAGATAGAGATGCACAGATAGAACTCCAAAGAACTGCAGAAGGTTCTTCTTGAATGTTTAGGAGACATTTGATCAGCACATGCATGTGAATGAACGACCTAAGGCTGGGAAAAACGAACCATCTGAAAAGATCTGGAAAAACCATCTCTGGAGTTAATGCCCAAGGAATAAATAACTCCTATCCTCACCAACTAAACTAAAAAACTTTATCCTTCATGAGATTTTACATAGAGTACTCAATAGGTTTACCTTGTTTGTGAGGCAAAATGAGTCCTACA
This sequence comes from Glaucomys volans, assembly GCA_020662805.1. NCBI lineage: Eukaryota > Metazoa > Chordata > Mammalia > Rodentia > Sciuridae > Glaucomys > Glaucomys volans. The sequence goes on from JAJEJO010000162.1 coordinate 171,841, forward strand.
TTAAATATTGCTCTTTTCTTGTCTAATGAAAGTTATGTCAAAAGGATTAATCTCTTTCTAAGGAACTTAATTGTATCCCAGAACAAAGATCAAGAATATTTAAAGGAATGCAAAATTATTCTGCACCCAAGGTAGTAAAATCTATTGGTAGTTGGAATGTAAAATAGTATATCAACTTTTTATCAACTAAAAACTTTTATCAAATAAAAACTATTTGTCAGTCTCTTAAAAACGTAAATTTACACCTACCATATGATTCAGTCAATTCATAGCTAGAGAGTCATCAAAAAGAAAAAAAATGATACTTGTATAAATACTCACTAATATTCATAGTAGGTTGTTTGTAATGAACAAAAAGTGGAAACACTAACTGTTCATCAACAAATGAACATATAAACAAAATGTGTTAAATTCATATAGTGAAATGCTACTCAGCATTAAAGAGAAATGAAAGGAAAGAGCTAATGGTACATGTAACAACACAGATGCATCTCAAAATAATTATGCTAAATGATAAAAGTCAAGAAATGAAAATCTCATATAATTCAATTCACAGAAAATTCTAGAAAATTTCAATTAGTCTTTAGTGAAATCAAGCAGAATAGTGATTACCTGTGACAGGATCAGGAAGATTTGGGACTGTACAAATTTGAAAGGGAAGTTCAGTCCATTAACATCATAGAAATTTGAAATCAAGAGAAAAGGCTCTGAAAAGGAAAAGGTGGGTTAAATCCTCATGGACTTTTATACACAAAATACACTATCATTGGAATGCACAAAACAAAAATTATAGGGAACATAGAGTAAAATAGAAATGCAGTAAGTACTCAGACTATTTAACAGGTTTCCCTCAGTCTATGATGGACCACACAGACAAAAAGGTAACAATACAGAGGACCTATGTCATCTCAAAATTTAAGACTTAATTTTAATGAAATAAACATTGAACTATATGCCCTGAAAACAGGGAATATAGCTTCCTTTTAGATGGCTATGGTAAATTTTCAATAACTACTTTAAAGAAAAGCTCAATAACTTCAAAATAGTAGACGCAATACAGATTGCATTCTGATTAGAGAAATGTGATAGTAAAAATTCACAAAATAGAAAGTAAAAATATTCAGTAAGATATTAGAAGTAAAATATATTTTATACAATATACAGCAGTGGAAATTATAATACTGCTATGTACAAGGGCATATATAAGCCTCAAAAGCAAAATGTAATATAAAAGAAGCAAAAGAATAAACACATATGGGGTGTTAAGGATCAGGATAGAGATTACCTCTGGGGAGAAGATATACTGATTGGGAAGGAACATAAAGGGTCTTCTAGGGTATGGATCATATTCTACTTCTTGATTTAGAATAGGTTAATGAGTTATCCACTTTGTGAAAATTTATTAAGATATATACTTTCAATTCTTTACATTTCCTGTATATATGTTAGACTTCATTGTAAATGTGTATTTAATTTGAAATTATAAACTTACAAATTTCGACGTAAAGAGGAAAAGCCACCTGCTTTTACAAACGAATTCTTTGAATCATTTAAGGAAAAGGTAATTTCATTGTTCTTTATATTGGCCCAAGGATATGGCATTGTTTCTCAAAAAGTCTGGCCCCTATACCATGTTTTTCAAGGCCCCCAAGATGCTCAAAATTACTTTTGTAACTCAGACTCATTGAATTATAGCCTCTGAAAGTAAGGTCTGGGAATCACTATTCTTACAAATTTCCCAAGTGACTTTTTTTTTTTTTGGTACTGGGGATTGAACTCAGGGGTGTTTTACCACTGAGGTAAATCTCCAGCCCTTATTATTTTTTATTTTGACAGAGGTTCTTGCAAAGTGGCTTATGACCTTGCTAAATTGCTGATTGAATTGTGATCTTCCTGCCTCAGCTTCCTGAGCTGCTGGGATTACAGGCATGCACCAACACATCTGGTCCAACTGGTTCTTACACACTTTACATTTGAGAACTACCCACATAGATGAACAGAAAGTTTTAAATTTATTACTAAGCCAGAATATCACCAATACCAAAACCTGACAAAGATATACTAGGAAAAAAAATCACAGGTTAATTTTATTCAAGAACATTGATGTAAATAGTCTAAATGAAATTTTAGCAGATAGAATAAAGCAGTACAAGTGGAGCTCATTCCCAGAAAGTAATGATGCTTTGGTATTTAAGAAATCTATTAATATGATTCATAGTACTAGTAGAATGATTTCCAAATTTCTCAATATTACCCAACAGGCCCCCCAGGAGCTGCTTCCGATTACTTCTCCAGACCAAACTTTCACCACTTAGTGAGTCACACTTGGAACTTCAACAATAATGAATGGTTTTATCATCCTTCCCTCACACATACCATATGGTTTCTTACTCTATTGAGCTCTTGCATGCTGCTCTCCACCCCTACACACACACACACACACACACACACACACACACACACGTACACATATACATTTCAATTTAGGCACCATGGACTCAAACTTGGCTTCCCTTACTTTATGCTTTTTCTTTCAGACTGTGTTAGGTGTCCTGCTCTGTTTATTAGAATATTCTGTGCATATGTCTAACATATATAAGACATTGTATCATAATGTTATATAAAGGTTTCCTCAAAGAAATTAAATGTGGTCAGATTTCACCACTCTATTTAAAGCACAATTCTTGGAATAGAATTTGTATGCATGAAATATATTTGAATGTTGAATGGACCAATGTCAGTGGGAGCCAAATTTGTTCCACATGGGGCCACATGCATGCTCAGGATGGATTTTTCATTTTCCACCTGATGGTTATGGTACATTGGACACTTAACTTGCGTTCCTGTTGCGAAATGAACCATTTAAGCACATAAATAAATGTGAGAAGAATGGGAGGAAAAACAGCTTTTGCACAACAGGAAGGCAAATTGGTTGACTAGAATTTTAAAAAACTGATGTTGGGAGTTAGAGACATTTGTCGAATAGGTCAATTGACAGGAATGCATTTGCTTTAAATGTCCAGTTAAATGGGAAGGCTGGTTGCTATCTGCTTAAATTATTCTTATCCTATTTCAAGAGTTGCTGAAATGTGTTTGATTGCATCTATCTAACCAAAAAACTAAAAAATAAATAAAAATAAAAAGTGATGCTACCATTCTCAGTAAACCACTGGATAATTCTGGAAATGAAACACTACTTGATTGAGTTATTTCTATTTTTATTGTTTTGGTGTCATTGTAATGTAAGTTTTCTCTCTCACTCAAGGGGGAATTGGAACATGATATTTTTAGTGCATTTCTTCAAGAATGGCAGCATCAACACACCTTTCTTTGATACAGAAAAGTATAGAATATGTCCAGGTGCCAGAGATACTTGCAGGTAAAGCAGGTGATAAAACGTCTTTACAAAGATAGTAAAAGATTTTCCCCATTGTAAATGGGAAAGGGAACATGATCATTCAGGGTTTTTTTTGCTATTTAGATTGTGTGATTATCATCCCCTTTGCTTTTTCAAATTTAATTTTATCACATGTATATGTATTTCTAAATAATATATTTACTTTTGCTGTTTTCTCAGCTTTGTGAAGTTGGTATTGCACTGTAAACAGACTTCTGGGAACTTCCTTTCTCACTTAACATTATCTTTTTAAGATTTATCTAAATCTTATTACATATTTGTTATCATTTTGTAGTTCTGCAATATTCTCTTGTATGATTAAACAATTTATCCACTTTCTGCTAATAGATATTTAAATTGCAAGGTTTTGATGTTATGAACAGTGCTTGTACATGTTTCCAGGTGCAGATATGCAAGTTTCTTTTTTGGGGGGGTATGATTATATCATTTATTTCTCAACAAGTAATTTTTCTAGTTTCAATATTTTCCCCTCAAAATTAAATGAAAAAAAATCAAATACTTTAAAACTGAATCACTTGGCCCTTTCTCTTCTTGTCTCCTCCCAGTTCAAAATGCTTGCATCTCTTGATGGCCAGCATCCTCTTGGATCTGCAGTTTGGCTCAATGCACTCAAGTCTTAGCACAATCTTCTTTGTGGTTTTAGCCTTCTTGCGGAAAATTGGCTTCGTCTGCCCACCATAGCCACTCTGCTTCCGATCATAGCACCTCTTTCCTTGGGCATAAAGGGAATCCTTGCCCTTCTTATACTGGGTCACTTTATGAGGCTGGTGCTTGCCACACTTTTTACAAAAAGTCCTTCGGGTTTTAGGTACATTGACCATCTTTATAGTGGAGGTGTCTACGCGATGAAAACGGGAGATATCGCGGCCGCAGCCCTCGCCTCGCCACGCTCTGCAAGTTTCTTAATGATGTGTAATTACCAAGTTGTAAGGAAGGAAGAACACTTAACTTGCAATCACATTTTCTCCAATACTTGGTAATATAATACTTTTTCTGTTTGGTGTTAAAAATAATATTTAAAGTTATAATTTGGACTCCCCTAATCATTTTATACACCTAAAATTTTTGCATAATTTTGTGAATCTTTGAAAATTTAGTTTTCTTTTAAAAGTCTGTTCAAACCTTTTGTCTATTTGCTGTTTGTCTTTTTTTTATTGATCTGTGGAAATTATTTGTGTATGTTCAACACCAATATTGTATTGATTGGATATATTACAAATATCCACTCTCCAATTGTGGTTTATCTTTATGATGTCTTTAGATAAACATAAGTTCTTAATTTTAATATAACTGCCTATGTTCATATATTATTGCATGGCTAATACTTTTTGTGTTGTTTAAAAAAATTTTTTTACCTCTGTATCAGAAAGGTATACTCTTACATTTTATCTCAAATTTTATGAACTTTGCTTTATTCGAAGGTCATACTTTGCCTGGAATTAAATTTTAGGAATTGTGAGAAAGATCCACCTTCATTTTTAATACAAAAGCTAATTAATGAGAGAAAAGCATAAAAATTTTGTTAATTTTACAAGCATATGGAGATCTTCGCAAGAGAGTGAAATCCGAAGAGATCACCAAATCATGATGCTTTTATAATTTCTGAACAAAAAATAAATATGTGAAGGAATCACAGGACAAATGGATATCTAAGTTAGAGAAGTCAATTCTAGGGATGTCATTTAGAGTTATATGGTGGTGAGCATGGGAGATAGTGGAGGATAGGGTTACATCAATGAGTCTGTGTTTTCAGGTTCACTGCAGCCCTAATGGCCAGTCTATGGTGATCAAAGGTATTTTGCAGCCTTGGGTATATGAAGGATTTAATTCCCCAAAGAATATTCATGGTTTGCTGTGTGTAGGGAAATATAAGCACATAACCCTTTTTGACATTACAGTTTCTCAAATGATTTCAGCTTGAAATAATCAGTACACAAATCTGGCATATTTTGCTTAATTCCTTCAGATTCATGGATCAGTTTAGGAAGAATTCACCTTTTGGATATTGAGGTTTCCTCTCCATAGACATGGAGGTACTCAACCATTTATCTTAATATCTAGCTATAAATTTTTATAATTTTCTATTTACATGTTAGTTTTTTATTGTTTTATTTTGAGACAGGGTTTCATTAAGTTGCTGAGGCTGCCTTGAACTGGCGATCCACCAGTCTCAGTGTCTGTTGTCACTGGAATTACAACTGTATGCCACAGTGGCCTGTTTACACATCATAAACATATTTTGAGATATTTTTTCTCAGGTATCTTGAAGTTTGCTTCTATTTTATTTTACTATTTATTTATCTATCTATTTATTTATTTTGTTTTGCAGTGTTGAGGATCGAACCCAGGCCTTTGTTCATGCTAGGTAAGTGCTCTACTATTGAGTTACATTCCTGGCCTTTATTTTGATTAATAAGTCTTTTGTTTCTTTTGTCTTACTAAAAATACCAGGGCTTTTACGAAAATGTTAAATAGAGGTACTTATAATATCATTTTAGTATTTCTGATAGTAAAGGAAATAATTTTAATGTTTTCCCATTAAGTATAATATTTGCTGCAGGGTGTTGGTAAATATATTTTATCAGATTAGGGAATTTCTATTCCAATGCTAATTTGCTAAAAGTTTTTTTTTATTTACTTATTGATTCATTGAACACAAATGGAGTACAGCTATTGTTTCACTGGTTGTACACAAAGTAGAGTCACACCATCTGTGCGTTCATGCATGTACACAGGGCAATGGTATCTGTCACACACTCTGTTATTAATTTTACCCCCCATGCTAAAAGTTTATATGCTAAAAGTTTATATCATGAACTGGTGTTGAATTGTGCCAAATGTTTTTTCTAGTGAGTGTCTGTGTCTAGTGAGGTGAGGTTATTAAATTTTCCCTTTAATATGTTAATATAATAAATAATATTTACTCATTTTTACTCATTTTAAAATGCCAGCCACCCTTGAATTCTTGGGATAATTTCAGCCCGGTCATTTCATATTTATGTGTATGTATTGTTGGATTCAATTAATTATTTTTTGAATTTCAGGGTTTTTTTTTCCATCTAGATTATGAGTGTATAGGGCTTATGATTTTCCCTTTTCATATTGTCTTTTTCTGCTTTGGATAATAAGATTATAATGACTTCATAGAATGAGTTAGGAAATATTCCCCTCTTTATTTTCTAAAAAGATTTACTTAATATGAAATAATTTCATCATTGATATTTTCATAGAAAATATGAGCAAAAATATTTGGGTCTGATATTCTCTCTTTCTCCCTCTCTGTCTCTCTCTCTCTTTTGCAGTACTGGGTATTGAATTCAGGGCCTTACATGTGCTATGCTTATTATGCAAAGCACTCTAGCACTGAGCTACATCCCCAGGACTTCAAAAAAATTTTTTTTTAAGACAGGGTCTTGCTAGGTTGCATGGACTAGTCTTGAACTTGCAATCCTTCCTACTGATGCTCCCAAACAGCTGGGATTAGAGGGGATCTGGCATTTTCTTTGTGGAAAAGTTCTTAATAACTGCTTCAATTTTATTCATAGTTATTAGACATTTTTGGTAATTCATATGTGAGTAAAAGTTTGTATATTGGTCTCAGTTGGCATTTTTATTGGAGCAAATACATTGTTTTATTCCATTTGATTTCGTATCTCACTATTATTAACTTTTTTATTTGTTCTTTTTAGATATACATGACATTTTTGACATGTAATTGTTCATAGTATTCTTATCATGTTTTAATCTGTGCTCTATCTGTAATGATGACTCTCCATTTCCAGAATTATGATTTTTACCTTTTGTCTTTCTTTAGATAAGCTTTGCCAAAAGATTTACCAATTTTATTTATCCTTCCGAAGAAATGACCTTTGGTTTTTTGTTTCTTTGTTTTCTGTTTCATTGATTGCTGTTCTTATCATTATCTCCTTTCTTTATTTTTAAACCATTTTATTGAGATGTGATTGACACAAAAAAAGCTGTATCTCCTTCCATTATGCTTTTTGCTTTTTCCTTATCTAAATTTCTTATATGTATGCTTATCATATTAATCTTGAATTATATTAATGAATTTTAATTTTCTAATAAAAATGTAAGGTGATAGCTTTCAAGTAGCAGTTTATCTACATATGTTTTCATATAAAGCACTTTTTTACTATTTACTTCTGGGCATTTAAAAACTACCATTTTTTCTTCTTCTTAATCCATGACTTTGAGTTTTCCTTTTATATTTTTAAATGTAAGGAATTTAATATTTCTCTTTTTGTTATTGACACCTAACTTAATTATGTTTTAATTATCAATTCTCAAAAACTTGACTTCCTTCACCCTTTAGTATAATCAATGTGAGTACTATAATCAATCCATGTATAATGAGAATAATTGGTGTTCCTTAATGGTTGGGTGCAGAATTCAATTTATGCCCATTAGAGCATGTTAATTGCATTTTACAAATCATTAATGATTAATTTTTGTCTAAATGGTCTGTCAATAATCAAGAAAATTTGTGTTGAAATCTCATCAGTAAAATATCAGAATTGGAAATTTCTCCTGTAGATGTGTACACTTCTGCTTTATACATATTGAAGTTAATGTCTTAGTTTTATAAAGGCTCAGCATTGTATATTGGGCTGTTAGACTAAACCTTTTATTATGAGGCAACATTTCCTTTTCTTAAGATGATTCTTTTGTCTTTGAGTTCAGTTTTCTAATGCTAATGTAGATATATAAGTTTTCTTTTGGTTAATTTGTCTGGTATATCTTTTCTCATTATAATCCTTTCAACCTGTTCATGGGCTTATGCATTAGGTGTCTCAGAATGGCATATATCTGGGTATTATTGTTTTCTTTCAAGCTAATATAAAAAATCTCTTATCTGACAATTTTTGTCCACTTAAAGCTTTTTGTTATTATTGACAAATTAGAATTTCTTCATATAGAGTCAGTTTTTAACTTCAATTTGTTTTTCTTTTCACATTATCCTTTTTATTGCTATGTGTGCATATGTGCTTATTGAGTGTTACTGTGCTCATTTTTTCCCTTATTCCATTTTATTCTTTCCTTTTGTAAGTTATGTCTATATTCATCAATTAGCTGATTATCTTTAAATGTTCTGATTTCTATTTATCTTAACAAAATCTGACATTAAAATCATAATTGTTTTTTAATTTAAAAAATTTTAGTGCACTATAATTATGCATATAGAGGGATCCCTTGTTACATATTTATACATGCACTCAACTTCATTTGCTCAATTTATCTCCCTAGTACCTCCCCTTCCCTTGAAAATCCTAGTCTAAGTGATACATTTTATTCTGCTTGTTCTCCAACTTAGTACTATTGTTACCAACTAATTTGTTTTTTATCTTTCTGTGATCACACAATATGCTACTAATTATAATCATTTATAAAGATAGTGCTTGCTGGTATTTCAGATAGATTTACCATTTTATTTGCTCATCGTTATTTCTTGCATTCTGTATATTCCTTCTAGAATAATTTTTCTTCTTATAATAAATCTACCTTAAAATTATGAGACCAGCCATTAGCCAAGTGTTTTTTAGAGTACAATTTTTATGCCTCTGGAGAACGAGTACTTTAGAGCACCTAATCAGACATGAGGAGGAACTTAGATGTCATTTCTTTGGTGTTTTAGAAGCTCCCTTGTGTCTTAGTGGCAAACTTCCAAGTTTGTTTTTATGTAAATACCTTTAATTTACCCTTTTTCTAAAGATGACTTTTTTGACTCTATAACTTGTGATTGATAATCAATTGTATTGTCTGAACATTTGACATCCTCTGTCTTTCATTAGGTCTGTTGTAAAGGCTCCTGTTAGTCTAATTGTTCTTAACATCAGCAAACATTGGATAAAATACCAATTACAGTATCTTTAATCCTTAGGTATCTAAATTCAATGTTTGCTGCTTTTGCTTCCTTATCCTCACAGTAGTCTCCATACTTGATATTTGATTGTGAACTCATTTTGTCATCTTATTTCATGCAAATTGTGTGCTCCAAAGATTTATGATTTTATTTCTCCCACTGTGGTAGCTAAGGAATATAGTGTCCAAGGTCCATGTTATCTCTGCAAGGTTCTCAGTTCAATGACTCAGCTGAGGCTTATATTTGCCATCACTCAATTAGCTCAAAGCTCAGAATTCTAATGGCAATAGTGCTAAAGGAATCTTTTCACAGAGCCTTCTGCCCTTCTAGGCATCCCACTGCTCAGATCACAGCACACAGCATTTCTTTGGGGAATGATTGGTTCTAGGAAAAATACCTTAAAAATTTTAAGACTGTCCTGGCCTCAAGTGCTGTCTAAAGCTTAAATTCGATGCATCTGGAGAAGGTCTGCCTCAAGGCACCTCGCCAGATATAATGATGGATTTAGAATCATTTATTTACTGATACCTTCTGCTTCACTTTTGGGGCTTGGCCAAGATGTCAAAAGGCCTATGGCATATTATACAAATAGCAAAAATTGCATATCAATATATGCAACTAAACAGCATATGATAGAAAAAGTGATACATAACAATATAAATCAGAATAGACCAGTGCTATGCTTATATCGTAAGGGTGCATTTTCAAAGCAGTATGAAAAAAAGTCTCAAAGTAGGAGGGTGACTCTGAGGTGTGCGTGGGGACCTCTCCTTACTCATCTATTGTGGATACCCATCTTGGGTGGTGACATGATTGCTCATGATGCCAGATGATGCTAATGAGTCATTTTTAGAATGCTGATCCTGAATTTATGAGAACAAGATTGCACTGAGTTATCAACACTATCGCACTGGGTTGTCATTTGGAACAGAGAAAAAGAAGGTCTAGGTGAGGGCCCAGTCTGTGACTAGCCCAGTGGTCAGAAAAACAGGCAAGTGCGGCATCCTGGGGGGCGGGGATGACCGCCAAGGCCAACTTTGCTTCACAGACACCTGGCTGAGACACCTGCCCAAAGCCAATGAGCTCATTGTGAGTGCAGGTGGAGCAACAGGTGCCTTTCCTTCCCCATGATGGCAGGCAAGTGGGGAAAGACCTGTGGCTAAGCAGGTCCAGACTGTGAGGATTGGTGGGAGCGGAGGGGCCCCAGACCTGCCCAGAGGAGAGCAGCCAGGGGAGCCTGGATGGAACCAGCCTGAGTGGGCTCTGGCCACTGGCAAACAGGGTGGGCTCTGCCCGAACCGCTCACTTTCTTCTCTGCAGCGTTTCCTTTCCCCTGGGTGCAGATGAGCCTGCAAGTGGCAATGACTCAGTGCTGTCTAATTACCTCTGCCCTCAGTGACCCTGGCTCCCGAGGGATGAGGACCAGGGGAGCAGCCTCCCACCCCCAGGTCAGACGAGGTCACTGATTGGCGTCGTTCAAAAGAAGATGAGTCCGTTTTAATAGGGTCCTCTCATCTCTAGGTGAGTGTGGAAACACTGTGCCAGGAAGGAAAATAATTGCATTTTCTCCCGAAGCCGCCAGAAATAATTTCTACTTTAATGGTGAAAACAGGTCTCCTTGCATCTCTGGACGTTGTACATTGCAGGCTGTAATGAGCGAGAAAACGTCTTTCTTTTAATAGCTAAACCTCTGATGCTTCGTGTCTGGGAAGGTGAGGTGATGTGGCAAATTATCGTTGTCGAGGGGAGAGATTGAGCCAGGAGCAGCAGCCCCACTTTGTCCATCGCGTCACTTAGCTCTCGTTAGCATAGCCAGAAAATTGGGGCTTGTTTGCAAGAGGATGTTGTTTTGACAGTGGCCATGGCCGGGAACAGCCCCACCCTGATGCAGGAGGAGAGGAGGAGATGGGAGACGTCCTGCCCCCACCTCTCCAGTGGCCCCTTAGAGTGAATGAGCTGTGCATCTCCATCAGGGGGCACACCATCCACCTCCTCCTCTCCAGCCACGCACCCCACCCGCGTCCTCCCCATCCGCAAACATTCCCAGGAGTGCCATGGAGCCTGGGCCATGGAGTCTTGATCCTAGAGTGAGCGGGACCTGGAGTCTTCCCCAAGATCAGTGTTCAGCAGGGAGCAAATGGGCAGGCAGGGAGGGAGGCGGGTACTGAGCTGAAAAAGGGCCATCCTTGGGGCCTTCTGCCCAGAGTCAGCACTTTCCCTGGGGCTGGTGCTCAGCACTGCATCCTCCTGCCTTGGCCCCTTCTTCTTACTCCTCCTTCAGGGGCCTTCGTTTCCTTTTCTGGGTGTGATTCTGCCCACACGCGTGCCAAGGTGAATTCGGGGTGCTCTTGAAGCTAAGCTCCTGCCTGGTTCTCCTTTCTCATGTGAGGGGGAGCTGCCTTGACCTTCTTGTCGGTTTCCATTCCATACATGTGAGGAGATGCCCTCCTATATAATGAACCTTCTATCATTTTAAAAATCTTCCTTTACTTTGGAAGTCGTATTTGACAAGTATTTCTCTCTTTCACTTCAGGTGTTTTACAACTTAACAAGTTTAGATTTACCATATTTCCCTTATGCTTTATGGAATCATTTTATTTTCCTGTCATGATTTCTTAGCAATTCACATGTAATTTAGTGTCCTTCATAGTTAATATGTCCTTTTCAATGAATATACAAACATTTTGTTTTGTTACAAAACTTATGAATGAAAATTAATTTTAGATAGTATTTTATTATCTATCTTAAAATAGTCTACCATGATTACTACAAGTTATTCTATAGAAAAAAATCAATGGTCATTTTGTGAACCTCTTCATTTACTTCAGAAAACATTAGAATTCATTAATTTTTTAATTTTTTAATTTTTTATTTGTTCTAGTTGTACATGACAGTAGGATGCATTTATGCATATGGATAAATTGTACATAGATGGAGTGTAAATTCTAATTTTTCTGATTGTACATATTGTAGGATCACATCAGTCATGCAGTCATATACGTACATGAGGTAATAATCTCTGCTTCACTCTACTATCCCTCCTACCCCATACCCCTTCTCTTCCCTTCACTCCCCTCTACCTAATATAAAGTAACTCTATTCTTCCCTAGGTCCCCCTTCTTGTGAGTTAGCATCCACGTATTAGAGAAAACAATCAACATTTGGTTTTTGGGGTTTGGCTTATTTCACTGAGCATGATATTCTCCAACTCCATCCATTTTCCAGCAAATGCCATAATTTCAGTCATCTTTAAAGCTGAGTTATATATATATATATATATATAACATTTTCATTATCCATTCATCTGTTGAAGGGCAACTAGGTTGTTTCCATAGTTTAGCTATTGTGAATTGAGCTGGTATAAACATTGATGTGACTGCATCAGTGTATCACTGTAGTATGCTGATTTTTAAGTCTTTTCGGTATAAACCAAGGAGTAGGATAGTTGGGTCAAATGGTGGTTTTCCATTCCAGGTTTTCTGATGAATCTCCATATTGCTTTCCATGATGGTTGCACCATTTTGCATTCTCACCAGCAATGTATGAGTGTACCTTTTCCCCACATCCTTGCCAACATTTATTGTAGCTTGTATTATTGATAATTGACATTCTGATTTGAGTAAGATGAAATCAGAGTACTTTTTTGTTGTTTTTTAATTGGTTCTTTTTAATTATACATGACAGTAGAACCCATTTTGATATAATTATGCAGCAAGGAATTTATCTTTTTTTTCACAATGTAGATTCACACGATTCATATAATCTTACATATACATAGAGTAATAGTGTCTGTATCAGTCTACTATCTTCCCTTCCCCCACCCCCTCCTGTCCCATTTTCCTCTACACCATTGGTACTTCCTCCATTCTTCTCTTGCCCCCCACTTCCCCCACCAAACCTTCCCCCCACTATTATGTATCTTCATCCACTTATCAGAGAAAATATTCAGCCTTTGGTTTTTTGGGCTTGGTTTATTTTACTTAACATGATCTTCTCCAATTCCATCCATTTACCAGCAAATGCCATAATTTTATTCTCCTTTATGACTGAGTAATATTCCATTGTGTATATATACCAGTTTCTTTATCCATTCATCAATTGAAGGGCATCTAGGTTGATTCCACAATCTAGCTATTGTGAATTGAGTAGCTATGAACATAGATGTGGCTGCATCCGTATACTTTGCTGATTTTAAGTCCTTTGGGTATAAACCGAGGAGTCGATAGCTGGGACAAATGGTGGGTCCATTCCATGTTTTTTAAGGATTCTCCACACCACTTTCAAGAGTGGCTGCACCAATTTACAACTCCACCAGCAATGTATGAGTCTGCCTTTTCCCCCACATCCACACCAACACTTATTTTTGCTTGTATTCCTGATAATAGCCATTCTAATTGGAGTTAGATGAAATCTTAGGATGGTTTTAATTTGCGGTTCTTTAATTACTAGAGATGATGAGCCCTTTTTCATATATTTGTTGATCACCTGTAGATCTTCTTCTGTGAAGTTTCTGCCCAGTTCCTTAGCCCATTTGTTGATTGGGTTCTTTGTATTTTGGGTGTAGAGTTTTGTAAGTTCTTTATAAATTTTGGAGATCAGTGCTCTATCTGAAGTGTGTGTGGAAAACATTTTTTCCCACTCTGTAGGCTCTCTTTTTACGTTATTGATTGTTTCTTTTGCTGAGAAAAAGTTTTTTAGTTTGACTCTATCCCAATCATTGATTCCTGCTTTTATTTCTTGCGCTTTGGGAGTCATGTTAAGGAAATCTGGTCCTAGGCCAACATGATGAAGATTTGGACCTATTTTTTCTTGTATTAGGTGCAGGGTCTCTGGTCTAATTCCTAGGTCCTTGATCCATTTTGACTTGAGTTTTGTACAGGGTGAGAGATATGGGTTTAGTTTCATTTTGCTGCATGTGGATTTCCAGTTTTCCCAGCATCATTTGTTGAAGAGGCTGTCTTTTCTCCACTGTATATTTTTGGCTCCTTTGTCAAGTATGAGATACCTGTATTTATGTGGGTTTGTCTCTGTGTCCTCTATTCTGTACCATTGATCTACCTGCAATTGCTAGAGATGTTGAACATTTTTTCATATATTTGTTGATTGATTATATTTCTTATTCTGTGAAGTTTCTGTTCAGTTCCTTAACCCATTTATTGATTGGGGTTTTTTTTTGGTGTTCAGTTTTTTGAGTTCTTTATATATCCTGGAGATTAGTGCTCTGAGTTGCATGTGGTAAAGATTTTTTTCCATTCTATGGGCTCTCTCTTGGCATTGTTGTTTCCTTTGCTGAGAAGAAGCTCTTTAGTTTGAATTCATCCCATTTATTGATTCTTTATTTCACTTTTTGTGCTTTAGGGGTCTTGTTAAGGAAGTCAGTTCCTAAGCTGACATGGTGAAGATTTGGGCCTAATTTTCCTCTGGTAGTTGCAGGGTCTCTGTTATAGTGCCTAAGTCTTTGATCCACTTTAAGTTGAGTTTTGTGCAAGCTGAGAAATAAAGGTTTAATTTCATTTTGTTATATGGGACTTTCATTTCTCCCAGCACCATTTGTTGAATAGGCTATCTTTCCTCCAGTGGATGCTTTTGGCACCTAAAACTCATAATAAATTCTAAATATCACAGAACACTTTATTGGAGGTATATGCTCATTGTTCAGTAAAGAAAATAATTGGGATTGAGATTATTTTTCACAAGTCTATGAATCTGACAAAAGTTTCCTATGTACATATATGAATACATTACAGTGTATCTCCATATCATGTACAACCATAACACTGGGATCCTAATTAGAATAAGATATACTCTGTGTTTGTATAAATATGTCAATATGTACTCTACTGTTATGTGAAACTAAACAGAACAAATAAAAAAAAAGTCTGATACATAGACAGCATAGAGTGGTGGTTACCTGGTTCAGAAAAGGGGTGGATATTGGAAGATAAAGGTCAAGGGGCTCAAATTAGTTGTTATTTAGTATGGTGAATTCTGAGATCTAATTTACAACATGACTATGCAACACTTTATCGCATCCTGAAAATTGGTTTAGAGAGTTAATGTTGGGACTCTTACTACACACACACACACACACACACACACACAAAAGGGTAACTATGGAAGATGAAGGATGTGTAAATTTGAGTATATTAGTCATTTTACTCTGTATATGTATATGTATATCAAAATACCATAATGATGTACACCATATATATATGTATATATACATAGACATACATATATATAACAAAAAATAAGTAAGTGTCCTTTTAAAAGGTAAAAGTGATTCACTTCATGTAAAATCATACTGGGTTTGGATAGCAGCACAAGAGGAGTCTAACTTCTTATTTTTTTAGCTTCCTAAAGTCCCTTTAGAGTTTATGGATTTTAATGGGTTGAAATCAAATGTAGCCAAAACTTCCTTGAACTGCTGTAACACTGGGCCAAATCTAGTAGGGCCAGGCTTCTCATTTGAACCAAAGAGAATTGAAGGCTCAAGCAGAGAACAGGAAAACGTAATCACTTTTTTTCTTTTTACTATAATAGGCTTGTCTGAAAAAAAAAACTACTGTTACAAATGTGAATCAACTGTATGAGGAAATACGTTAGTACTAATGCCAGAAATTAGTTTTTCCAAATTGAGATGAAATAGTTCCCACAGGAAATGTACTTTCCTGGTCATTTACAGATTTAGACTCTGGAGTTTGTGGCTTTTCATTCACTCCCTCACACACTCATTCATTTCACTCACTCATTCATAGAAGCATTTATCGAGTGCCTGCTGTTTTCTCAGCCTGCCTCCAATTATTTCTTTGAAAGGCAACTCATTTGGAGGGCTACTGAAAAGACTGGTGGTTGCTCGCTATTTTTAAGTGCAAGCTGAATGCCTAAAATGTGAGGCTGCTGGAAAGGCCTTTGGAAATGGGCTCATCACTCCTGCCATTTCCTCTGCTGGGAGTTTGCGGGGAGCCTTCTGAAAACTAAGGGCCAGGGGAAATGTCACCTGTGAGGCTCTGCGGTCCTCTTGCAAACTCATAATGCACGCCTGGGGTGGGGCTCACACTGCCCGTGCTTGCTTATCCACACGGAGCCTCTTCTTGCCCTTTGGTTTCAGCTCATTTGTCACGCAGGTCCTTGGCAGTTAACATCCCAGCTTCCCAGGTGACTGAGTGGGGAAGATTTGATGTTTCTTGTGAAAGTCAGCATCAAATAGAGAGGATTTCAGGGACCAATGAAAGAGACCTTTCCACAGCATGTGCTTTGGCTGTTTAGATGTCCTTTCTTTTGGATGGCAGAGAGACCACCTTCTTGGTGAGAAGAAAATTCATCATTTCCCTGAGAAGTTGTGCCTGGTCAAGAGTTCATGTTCTGTCAAAGTAACTTCCCTGTTCACTAAATAAAATCTTGTCTGTACAAACAGGTCAGGTCAACCAAATTCTTCAGATATGATGAAAAAATTAGTGAAATATTTCATTTGCATTGCATCATGCTAAATATTATAACTGACAGAAATATTCAGTTCCCAACTAGTGATGAGGTGCCATATAGAGTTAACTTACAATTTTTTCTGGGAATAACAAGGAGAGTTAGTTCCCCATATGATTAAATTTATTATGAAGTTAAGTAGAGAAAGAACAACTTGGACTCAGTCTTATGTCTGCCCATTATTTACATATGATATTCTGTATTATTATGTATGATACCTTTGGAACAGTGTTAATTTCTGTTTTCCATCTTCATTTGCTTATTTGGCTATTGTCCTCCACCAGAACACTTAGGTGTTTATTAGGGATTCTTAGTGGGAAAAAATGAATAATGTAATAAATTCAAATGCTGAATGTATTTGTGTGAATTTGATAAGTGACTATGCATGTATGTATACAGATACTCAAAATCAGAAGCAAAACAGTTTGAAAATACTTGGGAAATGTGATAATTTTAAATGGATGTAGCCCAAATTATGTTTGGTTCTTTTTATATAGATTTTAAATTTCATAATGACTTCAAATTTATTTTTTGGAACATTTGCAAGGCAGTTTATTCTACTCAAGTTCTCCTTGACTTCTGAGCTTGCTTTTTCTGCAGCCTTACTGTGTTAATGTGTGGTCTGAGGTCTAGTGACATTGACTTTTCCTTTGAGCTTATTATAAACACAGAATCTCAGGCTCAGCTCCTCACCTACTGGATCAATCTTCATTTTTGTACAATCCTTGGGTGAGTCACATGTACCTTTGATTTTGAGAAGTACTCCTCTCCAGAGCTGTGTTTAAAAAAATCAAGTACATCTGTCATCAACACCTCCCATACCTTTTCTTCTTTTTGTGTTCCTTGCCTCTGTTAATGACACTGCAATCTTTCCAGTCAGCCAGGCTGAAAATGTCAGTCATATTTGTCAGCATCATCTCTCATGTTCCTCACATCCCATCCATCAGCAAAGCCTGGTAATTACACATCTTCAGCATCTCTTGACTTTGTCATCTCCTTTTTCTTCCTGCTTCTAATCTCCTTGTTCACAGTCTCATAAACTGTCGTCAGGTTATTGAAGTGGCCAGGGAATTTGTGTTGGGTTCCAATATTTTTTTCCCTCCAAACTTTCTCCCAATCCATCCTATTTGTTGTTACTATGTTAGTTCTCCTAACTCCTACCTCTGTTCAGAAATCACCACTGCCTACTTGTTTCCTCCCCTGAAAATGTTTAAATCCTTTAGCATGACATTCAAGGCCCTCTGTGATATTTCTAAAAACAACCATTCACATGTTGTCAGAGACTTTTTCCAATTGACCTTTTGTCCTTATCAGATGATTTCCTTTTTTCCCAGACATGCCCCATAATTTGCTGCTGCTGTGTTTGTGTTCATGTCTGAACCGTTCCTCTCAAATAATCATAGATGCAAACATCAAGTCCTTTCAAGGCCTTCTAAAGTCCGTCGTTGTCCTTTCCCACCACTTACCATGTGCTTCAATAGCCTTATTAGAACATCCCCTTCTGTACTCTGCCCTAGTGAGCTTTGCTTTCATTTATTCCCTCCCCTGATTAATTCAGAAGACCTTGAAGGCAGGAACAGTGTCTTGTTCTTCCTATAACTTACCTCAATTCCTAGCCAAGTCCTTCACAAAAATAGATATTCATTTAATGTATTATGAATTCAAATGAATAGAAGCAAGGGAGATGAGCTACTATATTCTTACAAAGAGACACTGTAGAAATCAGCATACATTTATCAAAATATTTGTTAAATGCAGCTAGTGATGTTAACAGTCAGTGGTACAGAATAAATGCAGTAGAGGCATTAACTGCTCGGTTTAGCTAGATATTATTAGTCTACAATCAAGTATTCCCTCATAGTTTCCTAACTTCTGGATGCTTTTATCAAAGTCCTCCATTGTATTCTGCCACAATATACCAAGTGACATAACTTTTGCTTCTCACCAAGACACCAAGACAGTTGTAGTAGGGATTAAAGATCTTTCTCTCCCTTCTCCACCCCACCCCACCCCCACCTGTCTTGGTACTGGTGATTGAACCCAGAGGCTCTTTACCATGGAGACACATCCTCAGCCATTTTGTTTAGAGACAGGGTCTTGATAAGTTGCTTAGAGCCTCACTAGTTGCTGAAGCTGGCCTTGAACTTGTGATCCTCCTGCCTTAGCCTCCTAAATTGCTGGGATTACAGGCTTGTGCCTCTAACTTGCTGAGAGTCTAATAACACAAGGCGGTAAAACTGCCCCATAACGTGGAATGAAGGCATTTCAAAAGTTACTGTGCCATAATCTGTATTCTTGGGGAAACTGCTTGATGGTGATTTCTGATGTCAGTCCTCTAAAAGATTCAGTGAATCAGTTTTAGAATGTCTTAACCTGGAAAGTCTTTGAAGGCAAGACAGTTTGCACCCTTTTGACAGGGTCCTGCCTTGCTCAGTGAGTTTTTGTTTGTTTGTTTGGTTTTTGTTTTTTGGTTTTTTTTGGTTTTTTTTTGGAACCAGGGATTGAACTCA
This sequence comes from Glaucomys volans, assembly GCA_020662805.1. Lineage (NCBI taxonomy): Eukaryota > Metazoa > Chordata > Mammalia > Rodentia > Sciuridae > Glaucomys > Glaucomys volans. The sequence continues at coordinate 191,132 of JAJEJO010000162.1, forward strand.
GGGACACTCGGCCACTGAGCCACATCCCCAGCCCTATTTTGTATTTTATTTAGAGACAGGGTCTCACTGAGTTGCTTAGGGCCTCGCTAAGTTGCTGAGGCTGGCTTTGAACTCGGGATCCTCCTGACTCAGCCTCCCAAGTTGCTTGGATTATAGGCGTGCGCCACCACGCCCAGCTCAGTGAGTTCTTTTGTGTTTTCTTTAGATTAACATGACTATGATAACAAAATCATGGTGGATATGATTGTGTTCAGGGCAACCATTTTGAGGAGCCTACAATATGCCTGGCAATGTTCAATATACACACATATATACACACATATACATAAAATCATCTAATTTAATATATATATGTAATCAATCATTTAATTTTTGTGTTAGCACCTGTGGCCCTCATTCTGCATTTGAGACAACTCTGACTTAATTTAGTCACAGACATACTTATGATATCAGTAGAGTAGTAGTTAGAATTTCACCTGGCTGATTTAGGGGCCTATATTCTCATCTCATTATTAATGGCCAGAATAATAATCAGACTGTTTTTATCTGATAGATCATCCTGATCAGGTAGAAGGAAGTAACAGACAGTTGCTGATGTCATACTTTGAGGAATTGCTGATAGACCAGAGCAGTCGAACCTCTTGTTTGTAACTTCCTGCATGTGTTTTCTGAGCCTTGTCTTTCTTATAGGTAACAGTCATAAATTCAGCATTACTGTGTGCTCTTTTCTTACCTACCTATTCTTGCTGAACTCCTATGATTCTTCAATAATTTTCCTAAACATAGTAGACATTCTGTTTCTACTTAATGTTACCTCTTCACTCTGTGTCAAATCTTAATTTATTCATTTTCTTTTTTAGTGCAGAATTTTAGCTATTGGCCTCCAAGACTCACCAGTGGTATTCTGTCATTTGTAGCTCATTCTGTATTCAGTACTCATATTAACTAAGCTTTTTCTTGGGGAACTGGGGATTAAACCCAGGACCTCAATACATGCTAGGCAAGCATTCTACCACTGAACTATACCCCTTGCCCTAACTAAGCTTTTTATTTCTCTAGTGACTGCTTGTTACAATGAGAGAATATGTATTTCAATAACATCAAGTGTCATATCTTAGCTCTTATATAAGTCCAATATAGTGAACACCTTCTTTGATATCCTGTTACTCTTAGCTTCCTCCTGCATATTTCTGACTTCCTGATCTCCTGCTCAACTTGCTGGGCCCCATCATTTTCATCACTGTTGTGAACCTGTGGATGTACTCAGCTGGGGATAAGTGAAAAGACCTCTCTACTTGTTCATTATGATTTGCAACTATTGGCAATTTGTAATGAAGGACTTATATATTTAAGACCCAGTTACTCTTTTTTAAGAAACTGTAAAACAGAGAATATTTTATTAATATTTTTTAAGCTTCAAATCCTACTTCATCAAATAAAAGTGAATCAGTGAATCTATTTGATATATAATATTTATAAATAGAAAAGCAGGACATCCATTAATAGCAGCACATAAAAACAACAGAACAACTTGAATGGGAACAATATTTTTAATTCCTCTAAATGCATAGCCGGGCAAGCAAGAAAATTCAAGATAACAAATTAAAATACTAGCAGGGTGCACTGGTCCACACCTGTAGACCCAGTTCCTCCTATAGCTAATTTTGGACTAGGTAGAATATGTCATTCACAGCATTGATCATCCCCATGATGAATCCTACTATCTATAGTTGAAGAGACCAGAAGATGCATTGGTTACTGGCAAGGTCCTGTGTACTGTTCTCATCACCTTAAGAATGACTAAATATAGCTGGTTGTTTGCTCATCTAATTTTAGCTCTGTTGCTTCAAAATGTGAGGACAAAATCTCCACACAGTCATCCAGTTTGCTGTGGTGTATGGTCACAGATTTCCCCCTTGATTTTAGATTCTCCAGCACTCTTAATTTAAATGGCATCAGTAGTTCTTTTCATGTTGAAAAAGGGTTTTATAGCTCCAATTAAATAAAGCATCTAATGAAGATTTTTAAGTCCAAATTATTTAAATATTACTCTGAATAATGGCTTCAAATACTTGCAATTTGTTTACCCTTATAATTGTACCACTGGAGTCTCATATTCTGAACTCAAAATATAGACTATTAAATCATTTCAAAAGGGCAGCTTCATTACTTCTCCCAACTGATAGACCTTATTAACAATCCATCAATAAAAGATGTCAGTCTCTTTCCTGACAAAATGTAAATCTTGGATTCTCAGGCAGATAAGCAGGTAGTATCTCAGAATAGCAATACATTCATGACAAATTTTATATTCTTCATTTTAGCGGATTATCCACTGGGAAAAATGTAAGAATGTAAGATAATTTCTACTCTTATTGATTGTTATTTAGCATTTGATACATGAAAAAAAATGTATGGGTTATAGTCTATGAACACAGTATGACCCTATGGTTACTGATTCTTATATAGAACCTCTACTATGATACCTCTGAGAAAGTCAGGAGTCAGTAAAAACAGTTTTTTTCCTCCCACAGATATATAACAGTTTTGAACAGAGTAAAGTAGTGTGTATTTTGGTCACCCTTTCTTTTTTAAATTGTGCCTTAATTAGTGGATACCACTTTGGATTATTTGGATTCATGAACCCAATCATAAAAAAAGAAGGATAAACATCCTTCTATATGCAGATGATTTCATTTTTATTGTAGAAAATTAAAAGTGGTTTCAATAGCCACTTGTCCTGCTATCTAATTACTGTCAGTGGTAATGGCTTCCAATCAGCTATCCCTAAACTCAAACCATTATTTTTAGTAGAAGTTCTCTAAAAATTGAGAGGCTTATAAATAATAGCCTTATATAGCACAACCATTTATTTAGTTATATATGTGTATAGATGATAGATAGATAATATGAAAATGAGAATTCACCTGGAAAGTACATTTATTTACTTATGCTTTAGTTTCATAGTTGCTTTGATGAGGTTTTTATGATTGTGGTGGATAATTAGTAACACTTGTTTTGTAAATTTTCAACACTAAAATATCTGTGATAATCTTTATGAGTGTAGTTTTCAAATTGTGTTGGTTTTCAATTAATAGACTATTTTTCCGCAGTTCCTCCCTTTTCCCTTTTCCCATCCCTCCCCGCTTCTGCAACCTTCTTCTACTCCACTGATCTCCCTTCTATTTTCATGGTATCCACCCCCACTTCCCCTCTTATTTTACTGTAGCTTCCACATATGAGAGAAAACATTTGACTCTTGACTTTCTGGATCTGGCTTATTTCACTTAGTATGATGTTCTCCTGTTCCATCAATTTATTAGCAAACCATAATTTCACCCTTTTTATGGCTGAGTTTATGACTGAGTGGAACTCCATCATATACATACACCACATTTTCTTTATCCATTCATCTGTTGACAGGTGCCTGGAATTAAATTGTCCAAATTATGCTATATACATATATGAACATGCCACAGTGAATTTTACCTTTGTGCATGTCTATAAAGTACCAGTTTTAAAAAAACAATAAAAAATAGAAAGAAGACCAGTAAAGTAGAGGAAGGAGAACAGAGGAGTGGGGAGAGAAAGAGGAAGGACTGGGGACTGAAATGGAGCAAATTATATTTTGTGCATGTATGATTATGTCTTAAAAGTAGACTTTAAAAAACAATTTTAGGTTTACACAAAGATTGTGCAGAAAGTGCAGTTTCCATATACTGCCTCAACTCCTCCCCCCATTTCCCCTATTATTAAAATCTTGCATTAGTATGATATGTTTATTATAATAATAACAGAATCTCTTGTACTCCATCTATTTATCCCTCTGTCCTTATCCCTCTCTCTGTCTCCTTCAAACCATGGTGACCAGAGATCTTTTTACTTGTTTTCTCTTCGCAGGAATGTTATGTAGTTGGGAGCTGGGGATATAGTTAAGTGGTAGAGTATTTGCCTAGCTTGCACAAGGCCCTGGATTTCATCCCCAGTACTCACCCCCAATAAAGGATATTACATATTTGGAATTATATGGAGTATAACCTCTTCAGACTTATCTCACTTGGCAATATGAATTTAAGCTTTCTACATGTCTATTCATGATTTGATAGTTATTTTTTATTGTGGATTAATATTTCATTGCATGAATGTACCACAGTTTATCCACACACCTATTGATATTGAGAGGCATGTTGGTTGCTTCCAAATTTTATCAATGATGGATAAAGATGCTATAAAATTTTGTGTGTGGATGTTGGTGTGAACATAAGCTTGAACTCATTTGGGTAAATACTAGAGGCAATTGCTGAATCATATGGTTAGAATGCTTGATTTTGTAAGAAACTGCCAAACTGTTTTGTAAAGTTCATCCTGCATTCCCCTTAAGAAGGAACATGAGCTTCTTTTGTTCCACATCCTTGCCAGCATGGGATATTATTGGTATAAAGAAATTTAGTCATTCTAATAACTGTGTAGTAGTTATTTCATTGTTGCTTTAATTTTCAACTCCCTGATAGCACATGATGTTGAACATCTTTCATGTTTATTTTCCACCTGTAGGTCTTTTTGTTTTCAATTAACAAATAGCTGCATATATTATATACTTATGGGATGCAATGTGATGTTTTGATATATGTTTATATTGTGGAATCTTTAAATCAAACTCATTAATAGTTTAATTACATCACATGCATAGTATTTTTTTTGTGGTGGTGCTGGGGATTGAATTTAGGGCCATGTGCATGCAAGGCAAGCACTCTACCAACTGAGCTATATCTTTAGCTCCCTGCATAGCATTTTTGTGGTGAAAATTGCTCTTTTAGCAATTTTAAAATTCAAAATGCATTATTATTTATTATAGTCATCACTTTGTGAAATAGATCACTAAAGCTTATTCGTCTAACTGAAAATGTGTACCCTTTGAACAACATCTCTCCTTTCTCTAGCTATCTGCATGCCCTCAACCTCTGGTAACAACCACCATTCTACTTTCTACTTCTATGAGATCAACTTTTGATAGATTCCACATTTAAGTAAGGTCATACTGTATTTATATATCTGTGCCTGGTTTATTTCAGTTAGCGTAATGTCCACCAGGTTCATCCATTTTGTCACAAATGACAGGATTTTCTTCTTTTTAAATGCTGAATAGTATTCTATTGGTATTCTAATAGTATTCTATTCTATATATATAGTATTATATGTAGTGTATAGACAACCCCTTACTTACAATGGTTTGACTGGTGATTTTTTAACTTTATTGTGGTACAAAAGCAATATGTTTTCAGTAGAAACTGCATTTTGAATTTTGATCACTTCCAAGACTAGCAACATGTTTCATACTACACTTTCATATTGATGGGCATTGGCAGTAAGCTGCAGCTCTCAGTCAGTTACACGATCACAAGGGGAAAAAAGTGATGCTCTACAGTGTACAATGTGGCCAACCCATGGTGTTCAGTAGGTTAGGTGGATTAAATGCACTTTTGAATTATAATATTTTCAACTTAAAATGGGTTTATCATGATATAATACCATCCAATGGTAAGTTGAGTATCATTTTAATAACATATTTTCTTTATACAATTCATCCATGGATCATTGCTTCCATATCTTATTATAAATAATGCTGCAATGAACATGAGAGTACAAGTATCTCTTTGACATATTGATTTTACTTCCCTTGGATATATACCCAGTTGTGGGATTACTGAATCATATGATAGAGCTATTTTTAATTTTTTGAGGACCTGCCATGCTGTGTTCCATAATGCCTATGTTAATTTCCACTCTCACCAATGGTACACAGGTGTTCCCTTTTCTCTGTATCCTCCCCAACACTTGCTTTTTAATATAATAGCCATTCTAACAAGTGTAAGGTAATATAGTGGTTTTAATTTTCATTTCCTCAATGATGAATGATGATGAGAATGTTTTCATGTTTTGTGGGACTTTCGTATATCTTCTTTTGACAATGTCTGTTTAGGTCCTTCACGAAATTTTTTTGATGTTCAAGACCATTTAGGCCACTTTATTATTTTTATCATTTCTTAATGACAAAGCTTTCATAATATTTTCTTCTAGTTTTTTTACATGTAGAACATATAATTTATGTAGTTGTTCCCTCTATTTACCCTATTATGCAACAGTGCACCAGAACTTCTTGCTGCTATATAACTATAGCTTCGTACTCATGGATCAACCTTCCTCTATCACCAATTTTTTTACATTGGGTTCTTTCATTTCTTGCTATACAATTTAAATTCCTTATATATTTTGGCTATTAGCTCCTTATACGTATAACATTTGATTTGCAATGATTTTCTTCCATTCAGTGGGTTGTTTCTTCACTCTATTATTTTTTTGCTATGTAGGAGTTTTATAGTTTGAAGTATTCCTGTTTGTTTAATTTTGATTTTGTTGTCTGTGGTGTAAGTCATCTTCAGTGAGGTATCTGTTTAGATCTTCTGACCTTTTCAAAAGGAGATCGATTGTCTTCTTGTTGAGTTTTAAGATACCTTACTATATTTTGGACACCAATCTTTATTGGCTGTGTGCTTTGCAATTTTTTCCCCCTGGATTGTGTCTTGTCTTTCTATTTTCTCAATTGTCTTTTTCACAGGGAAGTTTAAAATTTTAATGAAGTCCAACTTATGGATTTTTGTTTTCTTTTATGGATCATGCTTTTGCTATTGTAGCTAAAAAAGTCATCACCAAACTTAAGGACATATAGATTTTCTCCCATGTTATCCTGTAGTAGTTTTGTGGTTTTGAATTTTATATTTAGGTCTATGATTCATTTAGAATTATTTTTTTGGAAATGTGTGAGATTTTTGCCTGGATTCTTTTTATTTATTTTTGCATGTCGTTGTACTGTGGTTTCAGCATCATTTGTTTTAAAGACTGTTGAAATGTCACTGCTCCTTTTATAAAGATCAGTTGACTATGTATTTGTGGGTTTATTTTAGGGCTCTCCATTATGATTCATTCGTCAGTTTTCTATTCCTTTTCAATACTGCACTTAGTCACTGTGACTTTATAGTAAGTTTTGAAGTTGGGTAGTGTCAGTCTTCTTTCAATATTTTATTGACTATTCTGAATCTTCTTTGTATCCATATAAACTTTAGATTGTTTGTTTATATCCACAAAATAACTGCCTGAGATTTTAATTGGCATGTCATTGAATCAATAGATCAATTTGGGAAGAATTGATCTTGACTATATTGAGTTTTCCTATCCATACACATGTAGTGTTTCCATTTATTTAGATTTCTTTTGCTCTTTTCATCAATTTCCCCATATAGGTCTTGTGCATATTTTGCTGCAATTGCACCTAAGTATTTCATTATTCTGTACTAATGTAATTGATGTTGTATTTTAAATTGCAAATTCCAGTTTTGCATGTCTGATATATATGAAAGCAATTCACTTTTGTATTTCTACTTTATATACAGCAAACTTGCTATAATAGCTTATTATTATTTGGAGGACTTCTTTCTACAAAATTTCTACATGGATAATCATGTCATCTTCATACAAAGACAATTTTTTTTCCTTCCTAATCTGTATACCTTTCATCCTTTTGGTCCTATTATAGTAGCTTGGACTTCCAGTATGATATTGAATACTCGCAGTGAAGGGGAACATCCTTGACTTATTCCTGATAATAGTGGAAAATCATCTGGTTTGTCGAATTAAGTTTGATGTTAACTATAGGTTTTTTCTTTTTAATGTATTAGTGCATTATAGTTATGCACAGTAGTGTGGCTTATTGTGACATATTCATATGTGCACATAACAATTGGTTCCAATACATTCCCTAGTACTTCCTTTCTCCCTTCCCTTCTCCCTTCCCAATTCCCAATCTTTCCTCTATTATTTATATGTGTGTACATATATATATATACATATATTCCATTGGTGTATTATAATTTCATATAAAATGGAATTCATTGTGATGTATTAATGCATGCATATAGCATATTTTGGTCAACTTTAATGCCCTATTCTTTCCTTTCCCTCTCTTCTTCCCATCCTGCCTTATCCTTGATCCTCTACCTCTACTCTACTAATATCCCTTCTGTTTTTGTGAGATCATTCTTTTATAAATTCCTTTTTTATCTCTAGTTTTCCCATATGAGAGAGAATATTCAACCCTTGACTTTCAGTCTCGCTTATTTTACTTAGCATAATGTTCTTTATTTCTATCCATGTACCAGCAAATACCATAATTTCATTCTTATTTATGGCTACATAATACTCCATTGTGTATATGTACCATATTTTCTTCATTCTTTCATCTACTGATGGGCGTCTGGGTTAATTCTATAAGTTAGTTATAGTGAATTGTGCTGCTAAAATTAATGTGCCTGTATCACTATAGTATGCATATTTTAGGTCTTTTCATATAAATACTGAGGAGTATGATAGCTGGATCATATGGTAGTTCCATTCCTAGTTTTTTTAAAGAAGCCCCATATTAATTTCCATAGTAGTTGTACTAATTTTCAGTCCCACTAACAATGTGTGAGTATACCTTTTCCCCCACATTCTCACCAGCATTTATTATTAGTATTGATCACTTTCATTCTGACCAAAGTAAGATAATGAAGTATTGATTTACATTTCCTTAGTAGGGATGTTGAATATTTTTCATTTATTTATTGGCCATTTGTTTTTCTTCTTTTGAGAAATGCCTATTTAGATCTTTCGACCACTTATTGAATAAGTTATTAGTGTTTTGTTTATTTGTTTGTTTGGTTTTTGGTGGTGATGTTTGAGTTCTTTATGTATTCTGGATATTTATTTTTTATTGTTTGTTCTATTTAGTTATACATGACAGCAGAATGTATTCTGACTCCTTGTACACAAATGGAGTACAAGTTTTCATTTCTCTAGCTGTACACAATGTAGAGTCATACCATTTGTGTAATTGTAAATGTACATAGGGTAATGATGTTTATCTCTTTCCACCATCTTTCCTTCCCCTCTCCTCCTCTGCCCCTCATTTCCCTCTATATATTCTGGGTATTAAATTCCTGTTGGAAGAGTAGCTGGTGAAAATATTCTCCAATTCTGTAAACCCTCTCTTTACATTCTTAATAGTTTCCAAAGCACAAGAAATAAAACCCAAGAAGTAATAATTCAGATGGCATCAAATTAAAAAGTTTCTGCACAGCAAAGGAAACAAGACTGTGAAAAGAGAACTTAAAGAATTGGAAAAAATCTTTGCAAGTTACTCTTCTAACAGAGGATTAATACCCAGAATACATAAAGAGGTCAAAAAACTTAACACCAAAAAAACCCCTCATTTACTAAATGGGCAACTGAACTACATAGATATGTCTCAAAATAAATAAATAGCAAAAAGAAATGAACACAGTCAACAAAAATGAGAAAAAAGTTCACTTTCATTAAGAATCAGGAAAAAGGAAACCAATACTACACTGAGATTTCATCTCATTCCAGGTAGACTAGCATCCATCAAACACATAGATATTAAAAACTGCTGTTGAGGATGTGGGGAGAAAGGAATAATTACACATTTTGGTAAGATGGTAAATTAGTACAACCACTCTGGAAATCAGTATGGAGATTCCTTAAAAGCAATAGGTATTTTTCAAGTTGAAGAAATTCCCTCTATTCTTAGTTTTTTTTTGGGGGGGGGGTCTGGGGATTGAACCCAGGGGCACTCCACCACTGAGCCACATCCCCAACCCTATTTTGTATTTTATTTAGAGACAGGGTCTCACTGAGTTGCTTAGGGCCTCGCTCAGTTGCTGAGGCTGGCTTTGAACTCGCGATCCTCCTGCCTCAGCCTCCCAAGGGCTAGAATTACAGGTGTGCGCCATTGCGCCCGGCATCCTTAGTTTTTTTGAGTTTTAAAAAAGTTGTTTTTTTTCTCTCTCTCTCTCTCTTTTTTGATACTGGGAATTGAACCCAGGGGCATTTTGCCACTGAGCTGCATCCTCCATCCTTTTCATTTTTTAAAAATTTTGAAACAAGGTCTTGCTACCTTGCTGATGGTATAATTTGCTGAGTCTGGCCTTGAACTTGCAATCTTCCTGCCTCGGTCTCCCTATTTGCTGCGATTATAGGCAAGCACTACTATGCCAAACACTTTTCTGAGAGTTTTTATAATGGATTCACATTGAATTCTTATAAAGCCTTGTATGGATCTATTGATATTATCATATGATTTTTCTTCATTGGGTAATTGATGTGATGGATTACATTAACATTGGTATGTATTTTAAAATTTGTTATTGGTACATTATAATCATACATAAAGTGTGATCATTGTGATATATTTGTACATGTGCAGAATAGTTTGTTTGATTCAATTCCATATTGGAATGTTGAGTCAGAGTTGGTATCTGGAATATATTCCACTTGTCCATGTTGCAGAGTTGTTTTTATATATTACTAGGATCATTTTGCTAATATTTTATTGAGAATTTTTTTTGTATCTATGTTCACAAGAGACATTGGTCTATAGTTTTCCTCTTTTTTTTTTTTTTTTGTAATATCTATGTCTAGCTTCGGTATTAGAGTAACACTAGCCTCCAGGCATGACTTAGGAAGTATTCTCTCTCTCTTTTCTGGAAAATATTTCAGAGAATTGATATAATTTCTTCCTTAAGTATTTACTAGAATTTGCTGGTAAATTCATTTGAACTTGATGCTTTCTATTTTGGAAGGCATTTAATCATTGGTTTAATTTCCTTGTTAAAGGCCTATCAAGATGATTTTTTTCTTCTTGTGTGGATTTTGTTAAACTATGGTTTTGCAAGAATTGATTCATTTCATTTAGTTTATCAACTATGAGAACAACTTCATATTTCTATATTATTATTTTTTTGGTGGTGCTGGGGATTGAACCAATGGCCTTGTGCTTGTGAGGCAAACACTCTACCAACTGAGCTATATCCCCAGTCATATATTATTCTTAAAATAAGGAGTCCCTGGAATCAGTAGTGCTGGCCCCTCTTTCATTTCTGATACTGATAATTTGTGTATTTTCCCCTTTTCTTTACTTAATCTGCATAGATATTTATTAATATTATTTCTCAAATTTATTGATCTTTTCAAATAACAGGCATTTGATTTCATTGATTTTCTTAGTTTCTTGTTTTTAGTGTCAGTGATTTCTGCACTAATTTTTATTATTTGTTTTTGTTTGTTTGTTTGTTTGTTTGTTTTTTGGTACTGGGGATTAGACCCAGAGGCATTCCACCACTGAACCACATCCCCAGCCCTATTTTTTGTGTTTTATTTAGAGACAGGGTCTCGCTGAGTTGCTTAGGGCCTCGCTAAGTTACTGAGGCTGGCTTTGAACTCATGATTCTCCTGCCTCAGCCGCCCAAGTGCTGGGATTACAGGCGTGCACCACCGCCTGTTTTCTCCTTATTTTGGATTCCTTACAACCCTCCGTAATGCCCCATCTCTTAATACTATCACCTTGAGGGTTAGGCTTCAACATATAAGTTGGTGAGGGCAGCAGAGAACATGCAAACATTGAGATTGTAGCAGTCTCAATTATAATCATAGTGAGCCTATGTCTCTGAGATTTGATCTTCCACACTGTTTCTTAATTTTTAGGTTTTAGTCCCTCATTTATGTGAGACAGGGATCTACATGGAGCTCATGTTGGTATTTCTGTTTCCCACGTTTGGTTAGCCCTGGTAAAAAGACAATGGATGAAATGGAAGAAAAAGTAGATGAATTGCATATCTGATAATGGTCTTACATCCAGAATATATAAAGAACTTTTACAACTCAATAATAAAAAGATAAATATCTCCATTAAAAATTGACCAAGTCCTTGAATAGACATTTTTCTGAAGAAGATATGCAAATGATCAATAAGTACATGAAAAGATACTTAATATCATTGTCTTTCAGGGAAGTACAAATCCAAACCACAATGAGATACCTCTTCACACCTAACGGAATGGCTATCATTAAAAGTGGACAATGACATGTATTTCTTAGGTAGAGAAACTATAACCTAAATATATTTCTTTTTTCCCCTCAAAGTTATTATTTATTCCACTATACATTAGACATTTTTCTACTGTTGCTTACATAGTAACATGTACATCGTCCCTTGGGCTCAGATTCACAGGTCTTCCCTAGAGAATGGTGTCAGGCCAGGTAAACTCAGGGTGTCTTTCTCTAATGCCTGGTCTCAGGAGTGCTGGGATGGTTGAGACTCTCCAGGGCACAGGCCAGGCCTATTTGTGGTGGTATGCAATGTGCATAGTGCTTCACACCTTATTGCTGTATAACTTTTCTCTGTGGGACAGCATAGAATTTTATCTAACAAAATGAAGCTCATGGAAAAGAATCATATTACAGAGGCAAGATTTCCCCAGACATCCAGGCTCCAGCTTCTAGGGAAGGAGTAAAGACCAACACCAAGAGGAGCTGAGGGTGGCATGGGCATCCCTGAGACACTTAGTCCAGTGGGCATGTGTGTAGGCAGCTCTGAGAAGGGGCAGGCGGCAGGAAGCCCAGGGAAAAGGGATGTTAAAAGAGAACAAATTAAAGGTGAGAGAAGCTCTAGGGACAGGGGGCTTGTGCTATCTTCAAACAGCTGGGGAGTAGACCAGGCTTCAGTAAGAGGTAGCAGGCAGGAAGAAATTGATACACTATCATAAGAAATTTCTTTTTACCTATTTCCCTCTTTGCCTCACTGCAATGCACAATATACCAGGGGCTAGGGGCAGAACCATATTGCCCCCAGTAGGTTTAATATAGCATGGTGAAAAGGGAAGGAACTGAGGGACATTTCAGGGAAAGGCTGTTACCCCCAGTCCCCAAATCCTATTAAGCACAATTCTCACAGGCAGCTAGATTGCATCTGAAACAAAACAAAAAACTCAGAACGAAAACGTGTTTAGATCCCAGGTCTACTGTGGTGTGTTTGGGCCTGGCCAACACACTCACCTAGCATCCCAGTGGGGTAGCATTAGGAAAGTTTTACTTAAAGAATTAAACAAAAAGTACCTGCTCAATCTCCCAGCTATGAAGAGGTGCAGAGGAGAGGATCCTCAGTCTTAATACTTTCATTACAGTAGCTGGTACATAATGTACAGTAGTACATTTTAAAAAGCTGGGTTTTGAAACAGCCAAACCAGTTTTCCCCAAAAACATTCCTTGCTAGTGCCCTCAGAGTCAATAGCATTAAGAGGGCTCTTGGCTCATGGAGGCTTCCTGCACTAGACTAGTGCGCAGGTCCAGGTGGACAGGCGGCAGTTCTTCAACAGCTCGATTATGCAGGCAACTATGCTCCCAGCAGGCTCCAGAGGGCGCTGTCTTCCCAGGAAGTGAGGGTGCTGGAGAGAGCCGCAGGTAGATCTCACAGACTGGGAAGGGTGGACTGGCTAAGTCTTAGAAGAGCAAATAGACATCGCTTCATCGCTGGTGAAGATGTAGCTAGAGGACATGAGCATGAGGAAAACCTGGAGTCACTGAAATTGTGCCATTTGCCATCACTGGATTTTGGCTGGATAATGGCCACCTTTGGTGGTTCTGGGGTGATCAGAGACAACCTACAGGTTTAGAAACAGCGGGGTTGATGTTTTCTCAGGCAAATTCTGTCAAGTCCAGGTCTCTTAGTGGGGAATTCACAAATATTGTTAGTTTGTTGGGTCATATCCTGGATTCTGAGAACCGCTTCCGGTGGAGCACCACGATCTTTGGGAGCCTCTGGATGGAGAACGTTATACATCTGTCTCTGGCTCGGTCGCAACACCATCAAGCCCATCCTCTTTGGTGGAGACTACCTCATGCAGCCCGTTACTGTTACCTCAGGATAACCTCGCTTAGCAATGGGCAGTGAGAGGTTCCAGAGGGGATCGAAGACTAGAGCAGTTACCACATCCGTGCGTGTTGGAGAGCTCTTTAGCTGCGCAACAAAGAGATCCCCAATCCAAGTGTCTTCTTGTTCTAGAGATTCCTCTACATCTGTCATCCTTTTTCATCATGGGGAAGATGATTGACATTCTCAAGGTTGGACTTACACTGCTCCTCGGTTCACCTTGTTGTGGAGCCCATCCAGAAGAAAGTAAGGGAACGTCCGAACATTCTGCTTATTATAACCAACGAACGCTGTGCGTATCTCTGAATCTGGGTCTTGAACTTACCACACCATTGGGAGATGAAGTTCATGTGGTCTGGATTAGTTTTGCAAACTCTTCATGAGGGTTGTGTGCGCCTTGCTGGAGTACCTGAGGTCCCGCCTCTGGACAGAATCCAGTTTAAGATGGTGGTTTCCAAGACCAGCCAAATCATGCGCACAGAATACCTGGCTTTGGAGCTGTAGGGACGGGGAGACTGAGGAGTGCAGCCTGAGCTCCTTGGTGAGGGAGGGAAAGGGGGTGGATGGGGACTCCTTGGGCAGGATCACAGTGTACAAGGTGCGTATACTTGGGGGTGTGCCGGCAGATGGGGGTGCGTGCGGGTAATCCCGGAGCGGTAACCATTATGGCTGGGCTGACTGCTTCCAGCTCCACCTCTTCCTCCCTACCGAGCGCTGCTGCCAACCGCGCCCAGCGCTCACACTCCCGGTGGACTCCCACATATACTTCTTTCTTTCTTCCTTTCCCTTCTTTTTTTTTTGTGGTGCTGGGGATTGAACCCAGGTCCTTGTGCATGCGAGGCAAGCACGCTACCAACTGAGCTATATCCTTAGACCCTCCCAAATATATTTCTAATAGGAATATTAAATGGTGAATTCACTTTAGAAAATAGTTCGGCAGTTATAATATGAAACAATAATTCCACTTCTAGGTATATACCTAAAATATTAAAATATAAAATGTTACTATGTGGGTCCAAGAAAATTTGCTTATTTCCTCACTGTATAAGATTGTTATACATGCATTGCACATTAAACTTATTCAAGACTTTATGTGTATCTTGTATTATGTTTAGCTCTGTAATATCACAAATCATTTTTCCTAGTGTAATGGAAAGTAATGGATGGGCAGACTGATTTTTTTTAAATTTAATTTAATTTTTTATTTACTTATTTTTTTTTATTTAATATATTTAATGTTTTTATCTGATTGTATGTTTAGTAGTAGTATCAAAAGTAGTTTTTGTTTGTTTGCTTGTTTTATGATGCTAGATGTTTTATCATGCACTTGCTAGATGCTAGGCAATCACTTTTACCACTGAACTACATCCCCACGCTGAAAAGTCATTTCAATTAGTGATCGTACATGTAGTATAAAATATCTTCAAACAATGCAAATAAATAAATTGGAAATCTTAGGTCTCTCTTCTTCATCACAGTCCTTACTCCTTCACAAATATATTTTTTTAATTTTAGTTTTGTTTTTCTTCCAATTATCACCATAGATATTACTGAAACATTTATGTTACTATAGATCATTTTAAGAAGCATATTTTGTCTACATTTTTATAAATAAGAAACTTTGTCAAATTACACTACTTACAAATTTCCCAATTTAAATCCTAATTTTTTTTTTTTTTATTGAACACAAATGGAGTACAGCTATTGTTTCACTGGTTGTACACAAAGTAGAGTCACACCATCTGTGCGCTCATGCATTTACACAGGGCAATGGTATCTGTCACACACTCTGTTATTAATTTTACCCCCCACCCACCCCCACCCCTCCCTTCCCTCTATGCTAGCTATCTTTCCTCCATTCTTGCCATCTTTCCCCCACACATTATGCATCATCATTCATTTATCAGAGAGACCATTCGGCTTTTGGATTTATGTGATTGGCTGATCTCACTTAGCATAACAGTTTCCAACATCATCCATTTACCTACAAATGTCATAATTTTATTCTTCCTTATAGCTGAGTAATATTCCATTGTGTATATATACCACAGTTTCTTTATCCATTCCTCCACTGAAGGGCATCTAGGTTGATTCCATAATCTAGCTATTGTGAATTGAGCAGCTATGAACATTGATGTGGCTGCATCATTGAGGCAATCTGATTTTAAGTCCTTTGGGTATAAGCCAAGGAGTGGGATGGCAGGGTCAAATGGTGGATCCATTCCAAGTTTTCTAAGGAATCTCCACACTGCTTTCCAGAGTGGCTGTACCAACTTGCATTCCCACCAGCAATGTAAGAGTGTACCCTTTTCCC
This sequence comes from Glaucomys volans, assembly GCA_020662805.1. Classification (NCBI taxonomy): domain Eukaryota; kingdom Metazoa; phylum Chordata; class Mammalia; order Rodentia; family Sciuridae; genus Glaucomys; species Glaucomys volans. The sequence continues at coordinate 207,265 of JAJEJO010000162.1, forward strand.
CACATCCTCGCCAACACCTGTTGTTGCCTGTATTCTTAATAAAAGACATTCTAATTGGGGTAAGATGAAATCTTAAGGTGGTTTTGATTTGCATTTCTCTTATAATGAGGGATGTTGAACATTTTTTCATAAATCTGTTGATTGCTTGTAGATTTTCCTCTGTAAAGTGTCTGTTCATTTCCTTGGCCCATTTATTGATTGGGTTATTAGTGTTCTTGGTGTAAAGATTTTCAAGTACTTGGTAGATTCTGGAGATTAGGGGCAGACTGATTTTGATAGGTAGTTAAGCCAACATCCTGGACTTGGAATCAGAGAGATTCATCATACCAGCCAAAAACTTACTCTGACTCCACAAAAACCATTTCATAAATTCATACTGTTGCCCAAAAGGTGTGAGAATAAGAATCAATGACTAAGTGCAACAAAACTACATGAAAATATATGAATATACCACAGTGAATTTCACCTTTATGCATATCTATAAAGTACCAATTAAAAAGAACTATAAATAAATAGAAGGAAGATCAGTAGAGGAAGGGGAGCAGTTAGAAGTAGGAAGGAGAGGGAGAGAGGAAGTACTGGGGATTGTAGTGGAAGAAATTATATTCTATGTATGAATAGTTATGTCATAACGAGCCCTAATATGATGTATAACTATAATGTACCAATAAAAACACAAAAACCATGCAAGAGTTTTAATCACATTCACTTCCTATAGTCATCATTCTCATGTTATACCTTGCTAATCAGTGATAGGAAAGTGGATTCTCATGTTATGGAAGTTAATCTGTTATTGTAGGCACAATTCCATTACTGTTAGCAATTTGAAATATGAAAGCAACTGAAATTGCCCAGAGGTTCAAAGTGATGTGGGGATGTCAGAACATTTATCAACCCATTTCAGCAACATTAATATTTTTGTTTCAAATATCCAGTTAAATAGGAAATTTGAAGAATAATTATTTGCCTAAATTGTTTGTATCATACTGAAAGTTGTTGAAAAACTTCTGGTTGTCCCTTCAAGATATTAAAAGAATAGGTCACATTATGCCTCATAAGTTGTTTGATCTTTCAGGAAATGGAAGGGTTGACTGATTGATTTGATTGATTGATTGAATTTTTCTACTTTTTATTAAATTGTTTGGTGTCATGGCAACCCAGGCTTTGTCTCTCACTTAAGAAGGAAGCAGATCATGACATTTTTATTACATGCTTTCAAGAATGACAGCTTCGACAAATACTTCCTTGACATGGAGAAGTGTAATAATGTGCCCAGATGCTTGAGGTTGTGCCACTTGCGTCATTGGTGGAGCAGATGGTCAAATAACTGTGATCCTTTGCTATATGAGTGTTCCAGGAAGAAAACCATTTCCCTTGAGTGGTCTTTAGAATGACCAAGCAAATCTTTACTTTTCCTAGCATGTTCCAGATATGGTCTACAGGAAATGAAATATATGTCAGAAGAGAAAAATCTCCAACATCTGAATATATGGCATATGCATCCATGTTTTCTTTATTAGACACTGCTGAATGATCAAATTTTGTTCTAAATTTTGTCCTTGTGTAAGTGTTGCCAGTGTGCTGCCTTTACAGCCTATATTGGAACCACATAAAAATGAGGATTCATTACTAAATTTTGTGAGCATTGGGTCATGCTTGCTGGGCTTTAACAAGATTGGGTTCACCAGTAGAATTGATTTCTGAGAGTTAACAGAAATAACCAAAAACTAATTGTTCAATGGAACTCCAAACTCCAAGTTTTTACCTCAAACATATCCCCGAGGCTAGTCTTCTCTATTTTAGTAAATGAGATTCTCATAAAATCAGCTATTGAAACCAGAAAACCAGGAGCTATGCATTTACCCCCTTTCCCATTACTCCTATTTTGAAATTCATTAGCAAACCCTATTTATTTAGACGTTGTAAAATTGGTCTTTTGGAGGTACAGTTCACTCCATGTCCTCTGACTACCTCTCTCACATTATCATCTATATTGCAAAGACAGCTTCTACTTTTCCCTTCCTTTCCCCTAGAATTTAGTTTCTACTCCATAATAAGAATAATCTTAAAAAATCATAAATCAGAATAGACCAGTGCTATGCTTATATCGTAAGGGTGCATTTTCAAAGCAGTATGAAAAAAAAGTCTCAAAGTAGGAGGGTGACTCTGAGGTGTGCGTGGGGACCTCTCCTTACTCAACTATTGTGGATACCCATCTTGGGTGGTGACATGATTGCTCATGATGCCAGATGATGCTAATGAGTCATTTTTAGAATGCTGATCCTGAATTTATGAGAATAAGATTGCACTGAGTTATCAACACTATCGCACTGAGTTGTCGTTTGGAGCAGAGAAGAAGAAGGTCTAGGTGAGGGCCCAGTCTGTGACTAGCCCAGTGGTCAGAATAACAGGCAAGGGCGGCATCCTGGGGGGCGGGGATGACCGCCAAGGCCAACTTTGCTTCACAGACACCTGGCTGAGACACCTGCCCAAAGCCAATGAGCTCATTGTGAGTGCAGGTGGAGCAACAGGTGCCTTTCCTTCCCCATGATGGCAGGCAAGTGGGGAAAGACCTGTGGCTAAGCAGGTCCAGACTGTGAGGATTGGTGGGAGTGGAGGGGCCCCAGAACTGCCCCAGAGGAGAGCAGCCAGGGGAAACTGGATGGAGCCAGCCTGAGTGGGCTCTGGCCACTGTCAAACAGGGTGGGCTCTGCCAGAACCGCTCACTTTCTTCTCTGCAGCGTTTCCTTTCCCCTGGGTGCAGATGAGCCTGCAAGTGGCAATGACTCAGTGCTGTCTAATTACCTCTGCCCTCAGTGACCCTGGCTCCCGAGGGATGAAGACCAGGGGAGCAGCCTCCCACCCCCAGGTCAGACGAGGTCACTGATTGGTGTCGTTCAAAAGAAGATGAGTCCGTTTTAATAGGGTCCTCTCATCTCTAGGTGAGTGTGGAAACACTGTGCCAGGAAGGAAAATAATTGCATTTTCTCCCGAAGCCGCCAGAAATAATTTCTACTTTAATGGTGAAAACAGGTCTCCTTGCATCTCTGGACGTTGTACATTGCAGGCTGTAATGAGCGAGAAAACGTCTTTCTTTTAATAGCTAAACCTCTGATGCTTCGTGTCTGGGAAGGTGAGGTGATGTGGCAAATTATCGTTGTCGAGGGGAGAGATTGAGCCAGGAGCAGCAGCCCCACTTTGTCCATCGCGTCACTTAGCTCTCGTTAGCATAGCCAGAAAATTGGGGCTTGTTTGCAAGAGGATGTTGTTTTGACAGTGGCCATGGCCGGGAACAGCCCCACCCTGATGCAGGAGGAGAGGAGGAGATGGGAGACGTCCTGCCCCCACCTCTCCAGTGGCCCCAGAGTCCTTAGAGTGAATGAGCTGTGTATCTCCATCAGGGGGCACACCATCCGCCTCCTCCTCTCCAGCCACGCACCCCACCCGCGTCCTCCCCATCCGCAAACATTCCCAGGAGTGCCATGGAGCCTGGGCCATGGAGTCTTGATCCTAGAGTGAGCGGGACCTGGAGTCTTCCCCAAGATCAGTGTTCAGCAGGGAGCAAATGGGCAGGCAGGGAGGGAGGCGGGTACTGAGCTGAAAAAGGGCCATCCTTGGGGCCTTCTGCCCAGAGTCAGCACTTTCCCTGGGGCTGGTGCTCAGCACTGCATCCTCCTGCCTTGGCCCCTTCTTCTTACTCCTCCTTCAGGGGCCTTCGTTTCCTTTTCTGGGTGTGATTCTGCCCACACGCGTGCCAAGGTGAATTCGGGGTGCTCTTGAAGCTAAGCTCCTGCCTGGTTCTCCTTTCTCATGTGAGGGGGAGCTGCCTTGACCTTCTTGTCGGTTTCCATTCCATACATGTGAGGAGATGCCCTCCTATATAATGAACCTTCTATCATTTTAAAAATCTTCCTTTACTTTGGAAGTCGTATTTGACAAGTGTTTTTCTTTTCTGCACTTCAGGTATTTGACATTTACCAAGTTTAGTTTCACACATATCTTGCTATATTTTCAATGGAGTCCTGCTGATTGTTTTTCCACAGAGCATTCTTTTGGTAGAGTTTGTTTTAGTAGAGTTGTGAGATCTTCCCATCAGTGTATATGCAGTTTAGTGTTGTAATAACACTGTTAGGGTGTATTTTTTTTGTATTGTGATTAAGCATATGGGATTTTTTTAGAATGCTAAACTAGCCAAATACTTTATATCAGTCCTTTCTTTTACTGTGAGTGTACATCTCCAAGATGATTACCTAAACAGTGGTGCGATTTTGTGGATTACATAGACTTTTATGTGTATGTGAATTTCATGACCCACTGAATTTATGGATAGGCTAGGAAGATCTGTATTAAGTTAACCTGAATTTAGATTTCAAATGTCTATTCTGTGAGTGGTTCATAAAGCTCTATGTTACCACGGAGAACAGAGAAAAATGCTCTTGCCTATAAACATTCAAAACATTGAATTAATGTTATTTCTGTAGACCTTTCCTTTTTTGCATGGTAACAAGGAAAAGATTTAATGCCAGGGCAACTGCCTGATGGTATAATTTCTTCAAATAAAGTTTGACATCTTGTTTGGCTTTCTGCATGAGTCCTGAAGGAATATTGAACATAACATACAGCACTATGTAATGCTCACAAAACACATTAAGCTCTAAGAAAAGGAAACCCACATTAAGGTCTTATTCCTGACACAAATGCTGTAGTGCCCCTAGGAGCTGGGATAATCTGAAGTCACAAACCCTTCTAATAAAATTTTGATTTTTGTTTAGCTTTCTATTTCAAACATTAGAAACTTGTATTAAGCATTGGTGTTAGGCAATATTTTTTATTAAGAAATTCACTAAAACAGAATCCCAGAATGTTGATTTCAGGAGCAACCTTTGAAAGCATGTGTTTTAATCTCCTTATTTTGCAAATGGGGAATCTTGAGAACAGATGCAAAGATCCTCATGGAGGTACTGACAGACTCCAGTCCACTGCTCCATGACAACGGGTAATTGGCCTTTCAGCTTATGCCAATAAGACCTATTGTGGTGCTCATTGTAGAGTCTACTAAAATGTATCCTCAACGCAGACCTCATTCCTCTTCCATGTTGCAGTCTTATCCTGATAAATAATGTGCCTTGGTGTTTGATTGATTTCTCTTTGAGGCAAAATTTTAAAAGGTGGGTGGGAGAGATGGGTTTCATTTGACAATGAATGAGAGACAGGTGTTCATTTACCTATGTAGAAATCGACACATTATAGGTTTCCAAAGTATAACGAAATATAAACAAGTATTTCAATCTTCTACATTTAAAATAATATCATTCTTCATCCAGTAATTTGTCATTGCTCTCAATTTTGAATCATATGATTTTTATTAGTGTGATTTTTCAAATCATACTTTAAATGAACCTATCCTTCTAGAATCCAAACACTATGCCTTATATCGAGCTCACACTGGCTGTCTTTGACTCTGTTCTTTATGGGAACTTCTGTATCAGTGGTCTATAAGAATCACTCATGAAAACTTTTTAAAATGATATGTGCTGAATGTGAATTAATTCATTCATGTGAAATTCTAGGCAAATTAATACATAGTGATAGAAAATAGATCAATATTTGTTTAAAGACAAAGATGGGCTGAATTGACTAGGATGGGTGAGGAGAGAACTTTCTGGGGGTGATGGCAATGTTCTATAATAAATTGTGAAATGGTAGCTACATGCCGGTACATAATTTGTCCTTACTCACTGAACTGTTTTAAATTGAGCGCATTTTTGGATGAAAAGTATACCTCAATCAAGTTGACTGCCTCCCAAATAAACAATACGCATTTGATGAGGGTCCACACAAAGATTCTGGATAAATAAGTTACTATGTAGTTCCAGTATCAATATATGGAATTTAGATGAGCAGAATTCAAAGGGCTGAGAACTTCTCTTACAGATACTAAGTCTAAGGTAAATGTTTTCTGATTGGCTTGTGAGGTTTCAAAACAAGTATTCCAATCTTCTACATTTAATATAATATCATAAAACACCATTTTCAAAAGTATGTTTAAATTGATTGACCTACTATAACGAGTGTTAGCAAAAACTTCTTTGACCCCTGTGAAATACAAATAAATACATCTTTATTTTTGTCTTAACTTTCTGTTCACCTCCCAGGAATGTAGGCTGTTTCCCTATCCTCTATTATTGGTTCATCTCCATTGCTTTGTGTTCTTATCACTGTTACTATTATACAAAATGCATTCAAGTGAATGCTGAGTACATGAGGGGCACTTTCTTTGGCTGTGTCAGAACTGCCTAATATTCTAAAATATGCATCTTTGAAAAGTGTAACAGTATAGCAAAAGGATGGTATTACATACAAAAGCACTGTGTGACAAAACCTTAGAGGACATTGAAATTTGTAATTCTGTGATCATGTTAAATTAGTGGATAACTTACCTCAAAGTATAACTTTGCTTTTTGTGTTTTTGTGGGGTTTTTTTGTTTCTTGTTTTTTGTTTTGTTTTGGTACCCAGTTTATTGAACCTAGGGGTGCTTAACCACTGAGCCACATCCCCAGCCCTATTTATTTATTTATTTATTTATTTATTTATTTATTGTTGCGGTGCTGGGGATTGAACCTAGGGCCTTGTGCTTGTGAGGAAGGCACTCTACCAACTGAGCTATATCCCCAGCCCCCCTCAAAGTATAACTTAAAGGAATCAATTAAAAAAAGAATTTGTTCATTACTACATTAAAAAATCATTCCATTATAAAGTAATGAAAATGTCTGTTTGAGATCATGAGAAGTCTTAAGTCAATCAATCCCAAAACCCCAGATAGTGTCAGTAGATGTAGTCCTTGTGGAACTGGATCCACTACCCAAATTATTTCCTATATGCATTTCTTACCATGTATTGTCACCATGTTCACCTCTAACCTCAGAGCAGGAATTCTGTTTCATATCCAAGCTTCCATCCTATAAAACTAGATATTGCCTGACCTAGGCAAGGTCTTCAATAAATGTACATGGAATAAGTTAATGAAATTGAGAAGCCAAATACTTGTAAGCTGCATATTGAAATATACAAAATGCAAGTGGACTAGAAAATGTCATGACCTTCACAATTAAAGCCTTTTTACTAAATATGGATTCCTTCTTATGCATGATTTTTTTGTGGTTATTTTCCTCATAGTTGGAGTGCATAGCCAAAGAATATTAAAAATTCCTCAAAGCATCTACTGTATCCAAAACATTAGGTTATGTTCTGTGTAGGAAAGGTGAGAGGCTATGGAACTATGAAATGAACTGATTGACATCACGTGCCCACTTAACCACTGGCTTCCCAGATGAGATCTGAAGGAGACGTCCAGAAAAAAGATCTGCATTCTTGTATTTAGCAACAGTCTATATTCCAATGTAATATTTTTGTATCTCCATTAGTGTGTGTGTGTATGTGCGTGCATGTATGTATACAGGAATTATAACTGTTTCTATGTCTACCAATGGAACATTCTTCTTTTTTACTTTATTAATAGTTTTAAATTTATTTTAATGTTTTATTACTGTACTACATTCATACATAATAGTGTGGTTCATTTTGACATAATTTTAACATACATGGAATATAATTTGCTCTACATCAGTCCCCATTACTTCCTCTTTTTATGAGCTAATTAGATGTAGCAGTTGTGGCCAAAGATGAACAAAAGAATCAGTTAGCTGATAAAATTTGATGACAGAATTCATATTATCTGGAAGCACATATGGTTCTCAAATCCAACTGTTACATATTGGGTGTATATGCAATTCCTTTGGTACAGAACCTTAAATTTTCTGATGCTTATCGACATTAATGACATAACCACACTACTGTGTAATTCCTTCTCTGAATATCCTTCAGAGATTTCTGTTTGTCCTCTGTCATAGAATCCAAGATTTTGGTGATTTTTTTTTTTGCAGAGAAAATCATTTCCTCCTGTTGTGTGACTAAAATGCTGATATTTTTGCTGTTTGTGAGCACTGAATGATATCTTCTCGCCTTTCTTGCCTAGAAACTTTACATTATATATCTCATGCTGTTTTCTGCCACCATGTCCCAGGTTTGTTGTATCATTTAGTGGTGGCATGCTCCAGACATGGTGTTATGCATACTGCATTTTTAGGGGGTAAGTCTTTATATTTTACTTGTATGAGTCCACATTAGCAGTAATTTCTCTTGTGACACTCCCCATTCTTGGTCCTCTCTTACTCAGACCCTCATATAATGAATTATTCATTTTTTTCCCATTGGGGGATTCATCCAGATCAGCTCTCTACTGATAATCCTTTCCTACACATTCATCATTGCTACTCTCTTGACACTCCTCTAAGCTGCAGTTAAAGCCAGTCTTTCTCAATTTTCCTTCATACCTGACTGCTATCATTTCTTCTATGGCACCATTATATTTACCTACACATATAACATTCTTCCAACTATTCAATGCAACCAAGATCAGGACATATCCATTTTTGACATGATGATAATTCCTTTGTTAAACTCCATTATCTATTGTTTACGAAAATGGAAACAATATATCTCTTGAAAAGATTTCTTTATAGGGTTCAAGATCAGTCTGGGTAAGAACTACACAAGAAGATGTTTAAGAAATTGCTTATTTTCCTTAATGTTTGATACAGAATTTTATCACCTTTGATTGTAGTTCTTCTCGGTTTTTGTTTTTCCACATTTATTATTACTTTCAGTTTATCATATTTGGCTACCAGTTTCAATTTCTTTAAAATGAAACAAGAACTTAAAGACAATCCCAAGGCAAGCTAAGTCCTTCTTGGGAAGTTTTCAATTTTGTCCCCAATTTTGAAATTGAAACTGGTAGCCAAAGATGATGTATTATGGGTGAAGTGAAAGAAAGAGTCTTGGCCCTGAATCCAAAGACTAGCAGAGGAATATAGCTTTACATTGAGTAATTCAAAATAAAGTATTCAAAAACTAAAGTATTAAGGATATGTGTGTATAGGAGAGTTTAATGACCCTTTGATTTAATTGATTTTTTTAAAATATTGAATCAATATTAATCCTAATTGCATTGGCCAAAAATGTATTTGTCATACAGAGTCCTGCTAAAGATTTTATGAAGAAGATGATAAAGGATAAGGAGAAAGAAGAGAAGAAGGATGATAAGAAGAAGAAAAAGAAGGAAGAGAAGTAGAGAAGTCCAGTGCTTCTCAAAATATGTTACATAGCCATTTTTTTATTTTTTAAACACTGATAATTTCATAAAATAAAATAAAAATTTTATGACAATATGAAATTTCTCCATGCTTATAAATGCTTGCTCTCAATTTCTAAGCTTATTTTTCCTCAGTTCTCTGTTTACCAGTAACAAGTAGTTTTGTTATTAGCCCTTGTCTGAAAACTACACTTTTAATATAAAGTACTGACTAGACCATTCTTGTGCATGTGTGACTACAAAGCCACAACCCTAGACCTAGAAGGAAGGAGCCTTAATTTTAAAAATGAGAGTCAATTTTATTCAACCTGGATAGTACAACTCAATGGGATACATTTGGTCCATGAAAAGCCTAAAATTTATTCCATTATCAAATATTATCATATTACAGAGATATGGCATGAAAGGGCCCAGGCACCAGGTCTTTACTTTCACACACTCACAAAAATCCTTGTGTGTCTCAAGCCTTCACATTCTTGTAGGTTTAATTCCTGATTTTCTTTATGTCTTTCTTGATTTGTTTTAGACTCCTGGCACCTATGTATTATGTCACTTTCACAGACTTCTGTCTCAGAACGTTTTAAGTACTGAATGTCCTGTATTGTCAGTGGGTATAGCTAAGAGGCAGAAGTTAGTATAACTTATTTCATAGATTTTACTGGTGGGACATTAAAGTTCATCTACAATTATTCAAAAAGTCAGCAGAAGATAAACTAAAACTAAGTTTTCTGTTCTGAACAAATGACAACTTCCTTATTCAATTTGTCTTACTGAGCACTTACTTTAATCTAAGATAGAACTACAAAGCTTAATGAAACGTAGTCACATACCCCTTCAAAGAGCTCAGGGCATTTTGGATATACAAACAAATATTCTGCTAATTAGAGTTCACTGTATTGAGTGATACAATATGCTTCATGGAGTATTCATTGTTGTGCTAGGGGTTAGAGGTATTGCTCAGTGGTAGCATGTGTTTAACAGGTATGAGGCTCTAGGTTCAATCCTCAGCACTAAATTAAATCTAAATTAAAAGAAATAAAATGCTATAGGAGCCTAGAAGAGGGAAGTAATTGTTCTTAGAAATATGTGATAAACATGAAAGAGTTCACAGAGGATGTAACACTTGAGATGGAGCTTAAAGAAAGCACTCTTCTTTAAGAAGAGAGTAGAACAGATATTTCAAGGAGAGGACATAACATGTACAGACATGGTTCATGAAAGTTCATGTAGCTAACATGTACAGTGTGCCAAGGATGGTTGGGAAAGGTGGTGAGTGATGTTTCATCCTCTTGGATGAATTCTTGTAGGTGAATTCAAATGGCACAGAATCTTAAAGGCTGAAGAACTTTAACTGGAGGATACACTCTATGGAACTCATAGCATGATAAGACACATGGTTGGTTTTGCCTTAGTCTTTTTCTTCTCCTAGTACATACTTTTTTATTCTCATGCAGCAAATGGGAACACTATAATAATTATAATGAGGGTTATAGTGAGATCGAAGTTATTATTTGGAAGTTGTGCATTTTTATATACTTTAACAGTACCTATAAGATATTTTAAGCTATCATCATCACTTTCTCTCTCCCTCCCTCTGCTCTCCTTCCCTCCTTTCTTCCCCTCCTTCCTCTTTTCATATTTACAATCTAGTCTGTAAGGTTTGGTAAAGGGAGAAAGGAAACATAAACCAAAAAATTAGAGAGCAATTATTAAGCACCAACTATACACTCATGAGTTTATTCAGGGAAACTCTGTAAGTGGTGAGGACTGTGGAATAAAGGAGCACTTTTGATATTTTTAGTGTATTTCTTTATGATGAAATGAATCTGTTCTAGAGTCTTGGGTCTGGAAATAAATGGGAAGGAAACTGCTAAGGGAGTAGGGTAGCCTAAGGCCTTGGATCTTCTTTGAGCTCGTTCAGGTCAAAGAAGTTGATAAAGATGTCTTATGGCAGAATTAATCAAGTCCAGAAAAAGCTTTTTCTGTTGAACAGTCTCCTCAATGCTCTTTTCATGTCTTTGTTCCTTAGACTATAGATGAAGGGATTCATCATGGGGGTTACAATTGTATATATGATAGCAGCTACCTTATCCCTTTCTGCTGAGTAGGCAGAAGAGGGGAGAAAATAGACCCACACAATGGATCCATAGAAAAGTGACACAGCTGAGAGATGAGAGCCACATGTAGAGAATGTTTTCCACTTCCCTTTGGTTGATGGAACCCTGAGCACAGTGCTGCCAATAAGGGTGTAGGAGACAAGAATAAAAATGAAGGGGATGAAGATAACTGCTCCACCAATGGTTAGGATAAGCAAGTTGTTGATTTGTGTGTCTGAGCAAGCAAGTCTTAAAATGGGTTCCAGGTCACAGAAGAAGTGTGGGATTGCTCTTTGATCACAGAAAGTCAAACGACTCAGCAGACTGAGATGCAGTACTGAGACAAGATTGGAAATAACCCATGGAGTCACAACCAACAGGGCACAGCGCTTGGGATTCAGTAATGCTGCATAGTGTAATGGGTGACAGATGGCAACGTACCGGTCATATGCCATGGCTGCCAAGAGGAAATTGTCCAGGTCCACCAGGAGCATAAAAAAATACATTTGTGTAAGGCATCCTGCAAAGGAGATGGTTGGACTCTGGCTTTGAATGTCTGCCAACATTTTGGGGACTGTAGTGGTTGTGAAGCAGATGTCAGTGAACGATAGATTGGCAAGGAAGAAGTACATGGGATTGTGGAGGTGAGTGTCTCTGATAATAGCCAGGATGATAAGTAAGTTTCCTACCATGGTGACCAGATACATGCATAGAAACAGCATGAAAATGATCTGCTGCTGTTCAGACCCCAATATAGGTCCCAGGAGGAAGAATTCAGAGATAGTAGTTTGGTTTCCTTGGTGCATGGTTCTTCTGTGTCTAAAAAAGGAAAAATTGAACTTCATTGTAAAATGGCAATGTGATACAAAAGCCCATCTGTGCATTATATGAGATTATAGAATAGAATCAGGCCTTGGAACCAAACAGTTCTGGCTTATATTCTTCCCTTACTAAAACACCAGTTTCCCAATGGCATGGATTTTAATTTCGATGTTCAATGCTGTATATAAGTGCTATAGAGAGTGCCTGGCACATAGTAGGAGATAAATTAATACTGGTTGCATTTATAAAAGAATGAGTAAATAAATGGGAAAAGAACATTCTAGATTTATAACTATCTTTTCTGAGCCTATTTCATCAAGTCTAAAAAGTGAAGAGTTATCTACTTCACAAGGGTATAAACTAGATACTTCCACATTGTGGGCATTGCAGTGACACATGTAACATATCCAAGCCTCATTTTATCCATTTGTGCACAAACAGCTGTTATCATTTACTAATTTGGAAGATTCAGACTCTAAAGGCAAAAAGAAACCCCTAGAGATACCTGAACCAGCCCATGCCTTTGGGCAGGTGACTATGCATGTGATGATTTAGCTAATCACTTTTTAGTGCTCCAGAGGCAGAGATTCCTCATGTCTTTCCAGTATTTGATCCGAAAATTTATCTTGTAAGTAATTTGCTCACAAATTTCTGAAATCTTCCCTCTTTTCACATTTCCAGCAAGGAGAAAGTAGTCATCAACATTAAATGCTGCAAAAGTCATGGAGGAATGTCCACTGAATTAAGAACATAGAGGTAATGTTTAGTGTCTTTACCCAGATCATTTTTTTAGTAAAATTGATTGGGCATAAGCAAAAATGAAGAAAACTTTTAGGAGCTACTATTTATTTGGGGCTTACTATATCATAGGCACTCAGCTAAGTGCTTTTTAGGGATTATCTTATCAAATATTCACCACAATCTTAAAAGATAAACAGGACTATTAAAATGCCCAATTTATAGAGGAGGAAACCAACAAGTTAAAAGGTTAAGTTGATCAAATTGACACAAAGTGTAGCAGACTCAGGATTCTGAACAGTCAGTATGACTTCAGAGTTATCTTGCTTGATCAGTCTGCTAGCATGCCTCTATACTGTTAATGTTTCCATGTATGTAGGGGAGGGTCAGGAAGGAATGAATTTTTGTGGAGCATCACCTCTATTCTAGGCACACAAGAGCTTGCTCAGCCAAAGTTAATACAGTTATAAGTGGTGGAGCTAGGCTCTGACTTTTGACTTCCAAACTTTTCTTTTTGCCATATCTGTGTAAGTCCAAATTAGAGCATGTGTGCTTACAAATGGTAAGCTTCATTTTTGCTTATTTCAATTTACACCTTTTCTAGGCTCTTCTATATGTTGCTGGGAGATCTATTTTACACACTTGTTCCTTATTTGGATGCCTGTCACATCTTTTTGCCACCTTCCCAGTCTAACACTAGACTGCCATTGTGTAAATTCACATATTTTTACTGGTTTGCTGTTTAGCTTTGTACCCTCTGTGAAAAAAGAGGTTGGTGGCACTTTTAATGAATAGTTGTAGCAAGATTAGAGGAAGAATGTTACACTTATTTAATAATACATTTTTTCCTAAGTACCATAGCAGTATTCATTTGCATACTAACAAATAAATGTGCTAATTATAAATCAGGCAGGATCTGGTCTGGTGGGACCTCTGCTAGGCAACACTTAGCCATTTCGTATGTACAGAATGTACTGAAAATAATAAAGTGGCATATTATTATGTACATGTAATCTAAGCTTTTCATTAATGCAGATTGTATTAGCAAAGTTTGACTGCCCACGTTCCTGACTTGACCTTCAAGGCATCATATCAACTAGGTCCATTTAACTGATTGTTTTCATCTATTCTCTCCAAGCTGGCACTATCTTTTACAACCAAGCATATATCTATCCTCAGTCTTTCAACCACTGTGTTCAATTCACTAAGTTGGCACAATACTTTTGCAGGGTACTGGGGAAACAAATGTTTGTGGGTGTTGAGGTCCCCTCCTATGAAACTTACCCAGATGTTCTGTGGCTATTTCCAAAGCTGTTCCAGAAAGAAGCAGTTCCAATTTATCCAGTTAAAAAACAGTGACTTTTTCAGCCACAAAGTGAAACTTTCCTCCTTCTAATATAAAAATAAATATGACAGAAAAGAGGGCTGGAATAGGACTTCAAACCTCACATTTGTGTTTTCTCTGCTTCTGGATTTAGAAAAAGGATCACCCTAGGGCTCAGAACAAAATCCTCAAGGCTCCTTATTAGAAACCACTCTCAATTCTATCCTCTATGGACCAAGTCCTCCCTACTGGAGTATATTGTACTCACTGATTTTCTAGGATATATAAAATTATATATAGTCAAGTATAAAAGCAAACTGTGTTTCTGTTGTGTTTTTATTCTAGATAGAAAATTAAAATATCAATTTTTGATAAAATATTCACCCTCCTTCATACCTAATGAGTTTATCTTGCATTTCCATCTAATCCAATGACAAACCAATTCAGGTGACTTTTGAAGAGCTTTAATAATAAAAGTAATACTAGAGTTATTATTATTTGTCAGGCACTGTTCAGAGCTCCTCTATATGTATTAACTTTTAAAATTTATTTTCATAATAACATTGGTAGGTAAATTTATGATCCTTTTGCATAGATGAGAGAACTGAGGACAGAATATTTGAGTCATTTGATCGATGCCACACAACCTAATGGTAGTAGAGAAAACTTCATACTAAAACTTTTGCTTTAGACCTCATATTCTTAACCACTGCATTACACTCCCTTTTAGTAATTATGAGGGAGCTATAGGAAAAAAAGGGCATACAGAGAACTTGACCAGAAATTATCTTCTCAAATTTCGTATTACTTTCACTTCTCACCAAGCTCAGCAAATGTCCTCACCACCTATTCACTTCTACCTCCCAACCTCTACCACTAAAGCCAGAGACAACTCTACTTTGGAACCTAGAGACTATAGACATGTTAACTACTCTTTTTTCTTCAGGTTACCATGGAGGGATATCCTTCCTTCTATTACTGGACAATTATTCCACCCATATTCTGGATCCCATCCCTGTTTGCCTTCACAAGAGTCTTATGCCATCAGTTAATTTCTTGCTTGCCTGTATCGTCAATGGATCCTTCTCTACTGACTCCTCCTTTGGTTTTCAAATATGTTCTAGTCTTTCCAAGGTTCAAACAAACAAAGCAAACCCCCTGGATCCTTTACTCAGTTGAAGGATCAGTTACTAAACAATTTCACTCCTATCATTAAACACAAATTTCTTAAATAATCTACATTTCTGTTTCCATTTCTTCACCTCAACCCACTCCAATCTGTCTTCTGCCCCACACAACTCTACTAAAATAGCTTTCAATAAGGTTACAATGACACTCTTGTTGCTAAATACACTCTTCTTGGCAACTCCACAGCTTTCACCTCAGATGATCACCCTTCTTATTGAACATTCTTTCTTTGAGTTTGGAGAACCCCCACTCTCCTGTGGTTTCCTCCAATCTCTCTGACCATTCTTTCTGCATCTCTTTTTAGAGATCTTCCATATAACATTTAAATATTTGTTGTGATGTTACAGAGCTTTCCTTGCCCACTCAACTCTCCCTACAATAAAATTATCTACTTTCACAACTTCAATTACTATCTTTATTCTCAGTCTCTTATCTCTAGTTTAGCTCTTTCTTCTGAGCTTTAAATCATTACATCTAAATTAGTCTTTGTTCTCCCCACTTGTAGTCTCCTAAGCTCCTCACTGAAAACCAGATTCATTGCCTACCAACCCTACCACCTTAAACCAACCTTGATCCTCCTGCATTTTCCCTTACCTCAATAAATTATAACACTATCAGTTTTTGTTATTTTTAACACCTCCCATCTCTCTTTCCTAAGTTCCTATTATTTAAGTCCTGTAGGTTCTCTCAAATAGATCCACCTCTATCATCCAGTTCCAATCATCATAGCTCTGTGTATACTTTTGTTCCCTCTGAATAGTCCCCATGCTAATACTTTCCAGTAAATGCTTGTTCCTCTTAATTTAAGGCTCAAAATTACTAATGTAGCCTATAATGCCTGGTCTTCTGAGTTCTTGTGTTGTGCCACCATTCCCTTCTTTCAGTTCTATTTAAAGCTCCAAGTTGCTTCTTGCCTCCTTCCTCTACCCCTATGCCTATATTCCTTGGAAGGCAATCATCTCCTCAACTGGTTAACTCATGTTCTGATTTCAGATCTCGATTTAGATGCTCCTTCTTCAAGCGGACCTTCTATCATCTCTAAAGTTTAGGTTAGATCATTTATAGTGACATCTTATAGCCACCTACACATCTCCCATGAAAAAATCTATTGCAACTACTTACGTTTACTATTATCTGATAAATTCTATGAGGACAGGGCCAAGGTCTGTCTTCTACTATATTCTGAATGCTTAGAACAGTGCCTGAAAAATAGTATTCAGTAATTTGAGAACAATTTAATTAGCAGAAGAATAAAAATTAAATAGATAAGAATTAATTTGGGGTGACAGTAAGGATCATGTAAGACTAAAATGAGAAAGCAATTTTTTGTGTGGTGCTGGGGATGGAACCCAGAGACTTGGTAATGGTGGGCAAGTGTTCTACCACTGAGCTATACCCTCAGCCCAAAGAGAAAGTGACTTTCTGACTGAATTTTGAAGAATGAAAGGAGGTATGAGGCATTTGAATCATCGTTTTTAATAATATAGAGAGAGGAAGTTTGAGGCCTTAAAGTACAAGTTTTGTGCAGGAACTTAGAGTTGTCCACTATGGCTATAGCCAGGAAGGAGTGGTGGAAGGTAAGATTAGCAGTGTGGGTTGGGCATAATGTGAAGGTGTTTGTGACTATCATCTGATTAATGATGTCTGGCAACATCCAAGAAAAATAGCAAATGTGATTTTGTTTTATGAAAAATTCAGAGTTTGGAATGGCTACAAATAATTGCTTCTTTTCTATTTTGGTTCTACTTCTCTGTTCTGAGCTCCTTAGAGAATTTACTCCCTATTTCTAATGACCAGAGAGCATGTCTTGGACCTGTGTGACTTTCTGAGGCACCAGAGAAATGACTGAGTACAAAGACAGAGGAATGAGAAGTCATGTCTGGCACTTGCAGACTTGTCAGCACAATTCCCAAGGCCAGTAGAAAAATGGTGTCTCCTCATGCTCCTTTTGTGTTCCTTTTTTAGTTTGGTAAATCACATAACAACTTTCATTGGATTTGCCATTTCTTCAGGAGTCTTGGACTTTCCTAGAGGAGATTTGTAAGTCTTCAGGCAATTGGTATTCAGTATTGTAATGTCTGATATTTTTTAAAGAGGCATATTTGGAAACAGAGGACACTGACACTGACCTTTTCTCTGAGTGGCTGCCTTTGCATACGTCATAGCAAATGCGTTTAGGAATTACTCATTCGTGTGGGCTGTTCAGAGGCAGGGGAAGGGGAGTGTCCTGGGAATTGACAAGTAGCAAAGCAGTACAGAAAGGAACAGGGACATTCAGACATGATGAATAGGGTCATTTTTGCTTTGAAATGTTTGTTGTTTCCTCATTTGGGGAACGGATCCATATATGTTTAAGTTCTTAGTTGAATATGTATATGTTTTGATGCAGAAGATCATAAACATGCACATGGTTTGAGTCTCATTTCTGTTCTCAACTACCTGAGTGACCTTTGGGAAGTCCTTTCTCTGGGTATTAGTTTTATCCTCTGTAAAATGAGGAGGTTAGACTAAATTATCTCTGCACTCCCTTCCCACTCTGACATTTGACAATTCTATGATTTCTAATTGGGCATATTTATGCACATTGTGATGGAAGGAAGCGTGATAGTATATGACTGGAAGGTGGGTAGTTGAAATAGTATAATTTATTTTCAACTAACACAGTGGTTTTGTGTATGTGTTTTGATGTATAATTCATGAAGTTTTCCAATTTTTAGCATAGAGCTTGTGACAGTAAAATTACATTCTGCCTAATCGGTTCACTTATCTTGTGTGTGTGGGTAGGGGGTTTATTATGGAAGAGTGTGTTGTCTAAGAAGGGTCACCTGGAGATTGTGGTGGGGGTAGGCTCCTGTTTGAGAAGAGGAAATGGGAGAATGGGGAGCAAGGGGAGAAAACAGCTTTAAGTAACATACTCAATATAAGCTTGTGAAAAACACTAGGCACAGTTATGAGCTCATCAACTACACTGAAGTTAGTCTCTGCTTACTGAACCTCTCTGAGGTGGGTCTACAGGCTATATATTTGTTTACTTCTTCATTAATAGGGGAAGAGGTAGTATTGAAACTTTTCTTCAGGATTGGGAAAGAGTAAATGATACAAGAAAAGCATTCAAAAGGTCTTCTTTCTTCTCCCCAAATTCCACCCAGTTGACAGAGAAGGCCCAAGGATCCAATGACTTACCTTTTTCTCCTCCTCTTCCACAAACAGCTTTAAGAGCAAAAAGGAAACACCAAGAGACCAAGGGCCAGATTTCTAACAGCATCCCTGCCCCATCTTATCCCAGGCATCAAGTTTTTTGTTTACTATCCCCTATAGAAGTGTTCCCACATTTATATGTTCTTGAGAAGAATCATATTTTCTTTCATTCTCAGGTACTCCCTAATGATCAGCATGCTATATTTTATGCATGAACCATATTTGTCAACCCTTCATTCTGTGCTTCCCCACAAGTCCAGAATATTGTTTCAGTGAAAAAGGGATGCAGGAAAGTAAAATTTAGAACACATAAAGACCATCATCGGAAGCAGTTATATGAAGCATATGTTACTTAGGTAGAGCAAATACATGCACATGGAAAACTTCATATCCCCAAACTGTGCTTTTAAAACTGAATGAAAACAAACAATAGAATGAAAAGTGGAGCAACTGACCAGTCAGGGAGGGAGTTTGTCATAAAAGGCTTCCTGGAAGTGCTGGGAAGGGGACAGTTCCCACACCCATAATTGCTTCATAAGCAGGCCATCACAGGGGTCCATTTGTAGTCAGTGTTTCAATTTCAAAAGTAATTTGATGCTTTCATTTGTGGTATGGAATTATTAATCTATGTTAAGTAATATTTATTGTCATGTGGGTCTTAGGATGCATGTTGTCCTTAAAGACAACTGGCAGGGGAACAAGGTGCTTGCAAGCTTCTAATTGGCCTGGGAAAGGTTGAAATTCTGCCACCTGAAGTGCCAAGGGAACAAGTACAGAATGTACTTCTTTATAATGAGATTTGGAGGTTTGTGGAAAAGCGGGGGGTTGGTCTTCCTGATTTTCAGTTACTTGCATAGTGTGTCTAGAAAGACAGACTATGTACAGAGTGAGGGTCAGGGTGACCCAGCATTTTATCAATCCTTAAATTTCTGTTGAATTCCCTCAGAAATAACCCAAGACCTGGGTCTAGTGGGACAATAACCACCTCCTCAGAGGGAAAAGCCTGCTAGGAGGCAAGAGCTACATGTCCTAAATATGGCTTGAAATCTTATTTTCAGTGTGACTTTGAACATATTATTTCCCTAATATGGGCATTAGATTTCTTATCTGTTAAACACAAAGGACTTCCTTCCTTAGTTATGCAATCCACCAGATGATGTTAGAATATGTCAGTCTTTATATTGATCACATAATGGTTTGGAAAGGTAGTAAGGTGGAGATAGAAGTGCTGTGAGTTGGAAAATTGGAAATGTCATACTGCTTCAGAGAGACAAATTTGGAAGGGAATGTGATTATGGACTCTATCCAGTAAACTGAATTCCCTAATAGTCCTTCTGACCACTTTCCCTCTTTCCTTTTTGTTATGGTAAGATGTGACGTGTCCCCCGAAGCTCATGTGTGAGACAATGCAAGATGGTTTAGAGGTGAAATGATTGGGTTATGAGAGCCTTAACCCAATCAAAGCATTAATCCCCTGATGGGATGAACTGAGTGGTGACTGGAGGCAGGTTAGATATGGTTGGGGATATGTCTAGCATGTATATTTTGTATCTGGTGAGTGGAACCTACTTCTGCTTCTTGATCATGTCCTGAACCACTTTCCTCCACCACACTCTTCTGCCATGGTGTTCTGCCTCATCTCAGGCCTGAGGAATGGAGCCAATCTTCTATTGACTGAGGCCTCTGAAACCATGATCCCCCAAATAAGCTTTTTCTTCTCTAAAATTTTTCTCAACAGGTCTTTTACTCACAGCTCTGAAAAAGCTAACTAAAACACTCTCCATTCACTGCTGCTGTGTACTTAATTGTACTACCACTTCATACTTTGAAGGCCTAATCCCTCATGTGATAGTATTTTGGAGATGATGTTTTGTAGGGAGATTGGGATGATTTGTGGGGAGATGAGGTCATGAGGGTGGGGTTCTCATGATGGGACTAATACCCTTATACAAAGAGATACCAGACAGCTAGTTCTGCCTCCTCCCCATCAAGTCAGAATACAATGAAAAGATTGCCTTCTACAAGCTAGAAAGTGAGCCTTCACCAGATAACAACCATGTTAGAAACCTGATCTTGCACTTTCAGCTTCCAGAACTGTGAGAAAGTCTTGTTATTGCAGATGCAGTAGACGAAGACAATTACTATTTCTTAAACAGAGGCTGTCACATGTCCTGTAAAGAAAGGAAATCCAATATCACCAATCTAAGTTTACGTTCTTGAGAAGTGAAAAGAGAGTGTATTTTTAGGGGTCTTTTTTTCAGGGAAGTTCACCTTTTTTATTTCATTTAAGGTGGAGAACTGGACTTGATTATCCAACTCTGTTATCAACTTACCCCCTTTTGAAAACACACACACACACACATATACAAAGGTAACACTCTATTTGTGTGTCAATCCTCAGTCATAGAAATAGAGATATTGGGAGACATACAACAGATTCAAAACTATTGACTTCTTTTTGGGTATGAACATGATGAGCTCATTTGCCTGATTCTTCTTAGCCGTGGGCTACCTTTTGAATTCCATAATTTATGATCACTATATTACCACATGTATCCTGTAACTCTATTTTGTTACTGTATTCCTTAAGAACCATGAATTCTTAGCAGATAATAAATTAATTAAGTCACTATTTATTCAGCACCTATGGCATGTAAGACCCTGTTCTGGATGCTGAGGTACAGTGATAAGAAAGATTGATTCATTTTTTTGTTGTTATAATGCTTGCAATCTGGTGGAGGAAGACAGACAATAAATACATAGGCAAATGAATTTAATAACATATTTTCGGTTGGTAATAACTGCTATGAATAAAATATACAAGAGAATTGCTAGATCAGTAACTAATTTAAATAAGCTTTTTATCTAAATGTACTGGGTATATATGTAGTACATAAAGAAGATCAGTGTCTTTAAAAGTAGTGAGAAAGATAGTAAAGTCAAAAGGTAATCAAGGATCATATCATGAGGAGTTCAGAAGGCTATGGTGAGCAGTTTGGATTTAATTCTGCATGCAATATAAAACCTTTGAGGAGATTAATTATGTCCTGTTGTCCTATACAGAGTTGAAAACTTGGGACTTAATTGGCAAGGAATGGGGAAGAGAAAGGGTCTAATTTACACTTTACAAAGAAGTTTCTGGCTGGTCTCTGGAAGATGGACTATAGAGGGCAACAGTGGAAGCAGCAATCCCAGTTGTAGATTATTGTAGTACCATGTTGTAGTACTCTACAACAAAGATGATAGTGGGTTGGGCTAAGAGAGTACAGTGAAGATAGAGATAAGTGTTTGAATACTGGACGTCCTTTTAGGGTATAGTAGGGAGAATTTGATGCTTTGGATATAGTAGTGGTATACATTGCCAAGTAATTATGATAGTCTCTGTGGTCCTGGATCACCTTGGTCTTTCTTCTCAACTTGCACCATTCAAATATAATCATTTCTTGGTTTCCAGTTTATAATTTTACAATTTCTATATGGCATGCCATAGTGTGGGAAATTTTACCAAGTATTCATTTGTACCTTTTAAGCTGCAAACTCTTTTATCAGTTCTAGGAGTTTCCCTTGAATGATTTCTATGATGATTTCCTCCCCTCCATTTTCTCAGTTCTCTTTCAAGAAAATCTGGAATTCCTAAGTTGAACTTCATGATTTGATCCTCTATTTTAAGAAATACCTTTTTATTTCTTTAGTTTTTGTAAGAATTCCACAACTTCATTTCTACTACTTCTATTTAAATTTTATTTCTTCTATCATTTAAAATCCCTGAGAGCTCTTTCATTTATGGTTCATTTTAAGTAGTATATTGCTCTTCTTAATAACTATAATATCTTCTTTTATAATTCTCAAAAATTTAATAATTACCTGCAATCTCTTTTCCAGGTTTTTCTCTTGTTTATTTTGATTTCTTCCTGTATTAGTCAGGGTTCTCTAGAGGAACAGAATCAATAGGAGGTATGATTATAAAAAGGGGATTTATTATATTGGCTTACACAGCCAGAAGCTCGATAGTTCACGATGGCTTCTGCAGGCTGGAGAGTTAGAGGAACCAGGAGTTGCTCAGTCCAAGATGCTGAAGCCTCAGAAAAAGAGGGATCAACAATGCTACCCCAGTTGAAGACCAAAAGCTTCTGGAAACTCCCTGGAGAATTAATGGCAGAGTCCACTTTGGAAAAGTGAAGGAGCGAGAGAGTCTGGTGTTCTCAGGTGATCACAGCAGCAACCAATAATCTGTTTAAGGGCTGGGGATATGGCTCAGTGTTAGAGTGTTTGCCTAGCATTCATGAAGCCCTGGGTTTGATCCTCAGTGCCGCAATAAACAAACAACTAAATAACATAAAATAAAATAAAATTAAATTAAATTAAAATAACTCACTTGAAGAATTGAGCTTGCATCTGCTTCTGCTTCCTTGTTCTTCTAACTTTCATTCCATCCAAGACCCGAACCTATTGTATGGTGCTGTCACCCTTAGGGAGGATCTCCACTTCAGTTCTCTGTCCTATATGCCAATCAGTTCTAGACACACCCTCATTGACACACCAGGGGCCTCTTAGTCTTGGCATCTCTTAATTCAATCAAGTTGACAGTTTAAATTAACCATTACACTTCCTTTCATAATAGAAGTATTTTAATTACATGTCTTGGAATCCTTGGATACTTGGTTATATTCAAATGGGACACAAAAAGGCTGATTAATTTTTATGTCAAGGTGAGCCTCTCTATTGGATGATGTGGTGAACTCCTAATTGTTTTTAAATAATTTTCTATAAGTCTTATCATGTTCTCTCAGAAAATAATTTTCCAGTCTTCCAAATGAGGGTTATAAACTTTGGCTATAGGTTTCTGGGAGCCAAGAAAAGGACGAGGATTGGTGGTCTCAACATGTATAGCTAGATTTTCATTTGATCTCACACTCAATTCTATATGAGATACGTAGTCCTATTCCTTCTATTTTGATTACTACAGAATAAATCTCCAGTCACATGTGAGAAGCAATATGTGGGGAATTACCCAGCTGTAAAGAATAAAGGAGATTTAGAGACCTATTGGTTCATAAACCAACTTTCACCTAATTCATCTGTTTTTGACTTCCATTTTCAACCTCACTCATAAACCTGAGCTTTTTGGGAATTCATTGATGCTGATGGTGCTGTTTATTTCTTTAATGATGCTTTAGAATTCAGTTTCTTGGGTCTGGTAATCAGTTAATATTTTCTCTTTTGTTTTCTTATTCTTAAATATTGCATTCATCATAATCTTTCCTAATTTTCTTTTTCCTTAAGATTTTATGCTTCTAAAATACTTCTATATCATTTATGTATTAATGAGTTCCTAATCCACTCTTTTTAACTGGAGACACTTATTTCTCAGCATGACATTAATATATGTGTTCATTTAGAAGTCCCTCATTTATTTTTTAAATTTAAATCTATTTTAAGTTGAGACATAAAAACACAAACAGTATACATGTTTATGGGGTACCACGTGTTGTTTTGATACATGAATACATTGTGTAATGTTTAAATCATTTTAAACATATCTCCTCAGATATTTACAACATCTTTATGATGAATATATTCAAATGCCTTTTTTATAGCTTTTTGTAATATATGAGACATTGTTATTATGCATAGTCACCCTACTGTGCAATAAGTAGCACCCAAGAACATTTTGCTTCTATCTATAATTTAGTATCCACTGGTCAACCTTTCTCCATCCCTCTCCTGAACTTCTGGAGACCAGCATTCTACTCTCAACTTCTATGAGATCCACTTTTTTAGATTCTGCATTTTGAATGAGATCATGTGGTACTTGTCTTTCTGTGCCTTGGTTATTTCACATAGCAGGATGGTCTACAGTTTCATTGATGTTGTAAATGACAGGATTTCATTCTTTTTCATGACTGAATAATATTCTGTCATGTATATGTATGTACCCCATTTTCTCTGTTTATCCATTGATGGGCATTTAGATTATTTCCATATCTTAAATATTGTTAATAATGTGACACTGAACAAGGGCCTGCAGATATCTCTTTGACATAGCAATTTCATTTCTTTTGGATATATACCCAGTAGTTGGATTGCTGGATCATATGGTAATTCCGTTTTTAATTTTTTGAGGAAACTCCATGCAGTTTTTTATAATGGTTGCACTAATTTACATTCCCACCAACCATATACAAGGTTGTCTTTTCTTCATATCCTTACCAGCACTGGTTAGGTCTTTCTGATAGTATCCATTACTTAGTGTAGTGAGGTGATATCTCTTTGTGGGTTTCATTTGCATTTCCCTGATGATTGGTTATACTGAGCATTTTTTCATATACTTATTGGTCATTCCTGTTTTGTATTTTGAGAAATGTCTTTTTAGGTATATTGCCCATTTTAAAATTGATTTATTGGGTTGGGCATGGTGGTGCATGCCCATAATCCCAATGACTCAGGAGGCTGAGAATGGAGGATTGCAAGTTGGATTGCATGTTCGTGAGACCCTGTCTCAAAGTAGAAAATAAAAAGAGCTGGGGATGTAGCTTCCTGGTAAAGCATCCCTGGGTTAAATTCCATGCACAAATAAATAAGTAAATAAATTTTAAAAATCGACTTATTGAGATTTTTCTGCAATTGGGTTTTGGGAGTTCCTTATATATACTTGATATTAACCCTTTGTCAGTTGTATACATAGTAAAATTTTCTCCCATTCTGAAGGTTGTGTGATCATTCTATTTATGGTTTCCTTTGTAGAACAGAAGCTTTCCAGTTTTATATAAGCCTATTGATCTATCTTTGTTTAGTTTTTGTTTCCTATGCATTGTGGGTCTTCTCCCAAAAAATCCTTGCCCATTCCAATGTCCTAAAGCATTTCCCCTGTGTTTTCTTCAGTAGTTCCATATTTTCAAATCTTACATTTAAGTTCTTATTCCATTTTGAGTTGATTTTTATAACTGGTGAGAAATGAGTCTAGTTTCATTCTTCTACTTTGGTACATACAATTTTTCCAACACCACTTATTGAAAAGACTGTTCTTTCTTTCTCAAGTGCATGTTCTTAGCACCTTTGTCAAAAATCAGTTGGCTGTAGATGTTAGGGCTTATTTTTATACTCCAAACTCTGTTCCAATGCCAATACCATGCTGTTTTGATTATTGCAGCTTTGCCCTACATTTTGAAGTCAGATTGTGTAATGCCTCTTGCTTTCTTCTTTTTATTGAAGGTGGTATTGGCTATTCAAGGGTTTTCATGATTCCATATAATGTTAACATTGCTTTTCCTAGTTCTATGAAGAATGTCATTGGTATTTTGATAGGAATTACATTAATCTGTAGATCACTTTGGGTAGTATGGTCGTTTTAACAATACTGATTCTTCCAATCCATGAACACTGGGTGTCTTTCCATTTTTTTTGCATCCACTTAATTTTTATCCATGTTTATATTTTTCATTATAGAGATATTTCACCTCTTTGGTTAAATTCCTAGATAATTTGCATTTTTGTTAGCTATTGCAATTGGGATTGCATTCATGTTTATCTGTCTTTGTCTACTATTATATATGTGTGAGAATAGGGACATTATCTCTTTGTTCACTCTGCATTCTTAATGTCAAATACAATAGTCACTCTGTAAATATTTGATGAATAAAAGATTTTCTTGTGTATTTTAACATATGAAAAAATTATATTTGTAGTCATAACATCTGAAAGTGTTTATGGGACAAAATAAAAATGGGCATATAACAAATTAGACAAATAAGAATGGGATAATTAATGACACAGAGGAATGGTGTACAAGATAACATATAAATAGAACATAGACTTTAATTTTTCAATACGTTACCATTTTATTAAAAAACAGCTGACTGTACTTCATTGATTTGAATGAACTAAGAATAGCCATAATGGTAATCAGTTAATAGATAATCCAGGTGAGAAAATATTATGACCTATTAGAGAGTGTAGAAAGAGTTGATCACATCTTTGTCCATTTCTGCTGCTATAACAGAGATAGAAAAATTAAGTAGTAATAGTTTATTTGGTTCATGGTTCTGGGGGATGTGAAGTTCAAGATTGAGGGGGCACATTTGATGACACCTTGTTGTATCATTACATGGTGGAAGAACAAATGAGCATGTGTGTGAAAGAAAAATAGGGTTGGACTTGTCTTTTTATCAGGAACCCACTCCCATGATAATAGTATTAATGCATTTATGAGGGCAGAGCCCTCTTGACCTAATCAGAACCTAAACATTCTACATCCTAACACGGTTTGTTATCATGGAAGTAAAAAACAACATGAGTTTTGGAGGGGACATTCAAATCATAGAAGACCAGAATCAAGGGGCATTTAGAAGGTAGAGTTAGGTGGACTTCATTACATTTAGGTAAAGGAGGAGGTGACAAGAAGGAGGTGTTAAGGATTACTAATACTTTTCTGGTTAAATGGGTAGTAGCACCCTTCACTCAGACAGATTAACTTGGAGGGTGACAAGAATAGATGTGGGTGTTTTAGTTAGATTTTTAATTGCTGTGACCAAAAGACCCGAGAAGAACAATTAGAAGAGGAGAATTTTATTTGGGGGCTCCTGGTTTCAGAGGTCTCAGCCCATAGACAGCCAACTCCATTCCTTGGGGCTTGAGGTGAGGAAGAACATTGTGTCCAAAGAGTGTGGTGGAAGGGAGGCAAGAATGGAGGAAGGATAGATAGCATAGAGGGAAGGGAGGAATGGGGTCAGGGTGGGGGGGTAAGAATAATAACAGAATGTGTGACAGACATCATTGCCCTGTGTACATGTATGAATGCACAGATGGTGTGACTCTACTTTGTGTACAACCAGTGAAACAATAGCTGTACTCCATTTGTGTTCAATGGATCAAAATTAAATCAATTAAAAAAAGAGTGTGGTGGAGGAAAGCAGATCAAGGCAATACACTAGGAAGCAGAGAGAGACTAAGCTCAGCTCACCAAATATATACCCCAAAGGCACACCGCCAATGACCCACCTCCTCCACCCACAACTTACCAGCTTGGAGTTATCACTTAGTTAATTCCTATCAAGGGATTAATTCACTGATTGGGTTAAGGCTCTCATTACCCAATCACTTGTCCTGTGATCCTTGTATGTCTCATACATGAGCTTTTGGAGGACACCTCATATCTAAACCATAACAATGGGGAAGCAAGTAGTAACATTAATTTTTCCTGCTACTTCCTCAACTGCCTAAAGGTTTTAATTTGACTATTTTGACTTAAAAGTTAGAAATAAAAAGTTTTAGCTTGAGTTACACAGATTTCTGGCGTCTTATTTTGCTCTTCTTGATAGATTACTAGATAAGTAATAAAGTGAATAAAAGTCTTCATTATTTTTGCCTGACACATAAACTATTAATAGAAGTATAGTTTAGTCTAAATAGAATCAGTTGGGTGTGTAAACCGCCTTGACTGGGAATGAGGTAACTTGGGTTCTAGACTTCACTCTGTCATATCTAAGTGTGTGACTTAGGGCTAATCGTATAACTTTAGTGTCCCTATGTGTAAAATCAGTTTGTTTATATAGTAATTATACTCTAGCTAATATATTCTCTGACTGAGAAAGTAGAGAAGATCCATGTATATTTTGAGATCAAAAGAGCACTTACAAATAAATAATGTACCAATACATTCTGGATAGAAACTTATAAAGTATTGGCCTATAAAGTAACTAACAGTAGCTACCATTTAATGAGAGCCTATTATGTGCCATTTGCTGTTGTATTGTTTAATCATCACAATAACCATATAAAGTATTACTATCTCATTTTATAGAGGAAAGATGAGAATCGGAGAGGGTAAATAGGCCAAGGTACCACTGGTCATAACTGGTAATTCCAAGAATCAAACCCAATTTTGTTTTACTGCAAAGCCAATATATTTTCTACTTTAAATTACTGCCTTTTGTGCATAACAGGTTCCCTCTGAAACATGTCATTGGACTGTGACTCATTAAATCTTAGGAGTGGAAGAAAAGCTCTGCAAATCATCTGTCCAGTCTCTTGTTTTATGGATGTAGACAATGAAGACCAGAACAGGGGTGTTATTAGCCAAAAGTCAGATAGCTGGTTAGTGTCAGATCTGAGGCCAAGCCCCATCTCTTAGATAACCTATCCTTTGCTCTTTCTAAATTATGGAACCTAAATACAAGGCCTGAATCTAATTGGTACAAATGTATAGCTACATACCTCACATGGCCCTTAGGACAATAAACATGTTGGCATGCATTTGGAGGAAAAAATATTGGTGGAAGGAGTTTTAAAAAATGTTCACATAAATATGTGATTAAGGAAAGAAAACCTATTTACACAGTAGCCTTTCAATTAGCTTCAGATTTACCCAGGGGAGAATGGTCTGTATTATATGATATGCATTGCTTTTGTTGAACACTTCACGTTTGCCTCACAATTCGCCATTTTTATGGAGAGAAGTCCAAGGAGCTAAATGCCTCCATCTTTCCAGAAGAAACAATTGGGGGAGATGAGTGAAATGCTAATAATATCCTTGAAAAAAAAATAACAAGAATTGTAGGTGAGTAGAGTGGACTTGGGTATTCTGCTGAAGTCATGCAAAGAGTGGAGTAGGGTTCTTCCACTTAGAGCCACTGAATTGGGCCATACAATAAAAATTGATCTATTTGATGTGTCTGCCTGGGGCCTATAACTTGAAAAACTTCAGGCAGAGCGACAAGTTTTTCTTTGAGTAACTCTAAATTGCTTTTCACATTTCTATTTTATGTCTGCAGAGGGAACACACAATAAATTTGGGTAAGAATGTAGCAGGCAGAAATCAGAGCTGATGAATTCTAAGCTTACATAAACTAAGGTTCCCAATCCTGGAGCTTTTCTTTTTCCCTGTCAGTAGACTTAGTAAAACAAGACAGATGGTTCTGAGTCCTCCTAACTCCTGTCCCATTACTCAGGGATTTTGGAGACTAGGCATTGTGATTGCTTTGTTGAAATAGAAAAGGATTTAGTGGACTAGGGTGTGAGGGGGTAGAGGCGGAAGGGACAGAGGGCAGCATATCAAGAGGATGACTTGTGTTCATAGGAGATGTGAGAGGGAGGAAGCACAAGAGTCCAGCCCCTGCAATATCCAACAAGCAACTACCCCTCCCACTTTTCTGAAGACCCTGCAAAAACCCAGTGTGCACGGTCATCCTGGCCCTTAAAGTTTAGTCCCAGAGAAGGATCAGAGCAAATGCTTGTAGGTTTGACTTAGCACTCACCTTTATACAGTGCTGTTGACTTTTTAAAATTGCAGAACTTGAGCAACTTTACTGAATCATACACTGTGGATATCAAGCATTCTGAGTGCCTGTCTGACCTTTTTAAGGTACAGTCATGGTTTTTTTGTGGCTTGAGGTTATTTCACAAATATATTTCTTTTGTTTGTTCCTGCTGATTACATGGCCATCTAGCCTGTCAATATCTAATAGTGTGTTTAGCCATCCCCCCACTACCAGGAAGATGGATTTTTTTGTGGAATGCCCTTTTCTCTTTCAGCTATCCCCATATTTCATCAAACTCTACTCACCTTTCGAGGTCTGAACTCGGTCCTATCTCCCCCATGAAGACTTTCTGCTCCCCACCTCCGCCCTGATCCATCCCCATAATTAAAATCAGCCCCTTTTCTTTGTTCCTTCGTGTTTATTTCCATGAAATAATAACTTATACTTACAGTTGCCTTCCTTAATATATGTTCTTAGTGGGCAGGAATTGGGTTTCACCTATAAGTGAATCTTCTAAGCATATAAGATCATGATTTATAGATATACACATAGAGTAGGTGAATATTTGAACAGCAATGTGATGAACATTTTTACATAATTTATCTTCATTTATTTTGAATTATATCTTTTGGGATACCTTACTGGAATGGAGTTAACTGGGTAAAGAACAGTTACATATCATCTTAGTATGTTCTAAAAATGCACATCACCTTCATCAATTTACATATTGGCCTATTTCTTAATTGTGGTCTTTATTATATACATACCTATCATGTTGGGGAAAACTTTGTGTTTCAATTTGTATTTTGCAGAAATGATATTTTTTGTCATGTGATTACATCCTAAATGTGCTCCCTATGGTGCATGGTGTCTATCGTTTGTGCCACAAGTATGTATCATGTGAGCTTCCTATTTTGATCTCCGATGTCACATTATTTCTTCATATATTTTGACTAGTGTGCTTTAAAAATTCTACTCACTACACATATTATCCTTTTTAGCTATTTCCTCTTTGACCTTCATTTTTATAGTACAGTGTATAAAAGATTTTATTCATGTATTCGAACACATCAGAGTAGTTCTCAGCAGCATTCTGGCTTAGATGATATCTCAGTTTTTTGAATGCCCACAATAGCTGGATAAACAATGTTATTCTGTTTGGGTCTTTTGTTGTATGATTTCACAGGATAGATTCTAATGTTTAACTTTTGATCCATCTGCAATTTATTGAAGCATATGAGTTCCTTATCCAAATTCAATTCTCTTCTTACTATTACAGTTTTCCCAACAACAATTATTTAAGAGTTTCCTCTCTCTCTCTCTCTCTCTCTCTCTCTCTCTGTGTGTGTGTGTGTGTGTGTGTGTGTGTTTATAAAACTTTGTCCTTAAAATGTGTCATTTCCTTGATCAATTTTTATTTTTAACCCAGTGCCAAACAGGCTTTTTATATGTATGGCTTTGTAATAAAGTTTAAAATCTTAGAGGCTTTCTGCCATCATTACTTAAAATAATATCTTTTGACATTTTTGGCTTCTTATCCTTCCAGGTGAATCTAATCAATTTATTATGGTCTGTAAAATATCCTGTAGAATTTTAAATTGATATTACATTAATTCTATACATTAACTTAAAAAGTATCATCTTTCTTACATTTTAGCCTTGCCAGTCAGACATAAGGTATCTCCATTTATCTAAGTCTTTATTTCTCCAATTATGCTTTTATCATTTCCTTTCAATATATTTCTTTTGTCATTGCTAAATTTTTCAAAGTACTTCTAAATTGGTGATCTCATCCAGTGCTTAGGGTTCTCTGCTGTAGGTCAGTAGAAGGATGTAGATACAGCCAAGGATGGCTGATCTATAATGGACTTTTTATTCTCTCATATTTATCATGATTTTTTGTTGGGTAAAAGCTTTATTGAGATACAATTCACATATCATAATATTTATAGATATATATAAAATATACAATTCAATAGTTTTTAGCATACTCAGAACTGTCCATCCATCACTGTGATCAATTTTCAAACATTTTCATCATGCAGAAAAAAAATTCCATTCCTCTCAGTTTGTACCACTCTTCAAGACCCTGGCAACAAATAGTGTACTTTCTGTCCCTATAGTTTTGCCTTTTTCTGGACATTTCATACACATTGAATCATACAATAAACTAGACTTTTAAAAAGAAGCAAATGCAGCACTTATTGGGCACCTAAGTATCTGTTAAGCAATTTAAATTTTTCTGTTTAATTTTCAAAAGTCATTTAAATTAGGTAATATTATTTCTACTTCAGATAAGGAAATAGGAGGTAGAGAGGTTAAACAATTTGTCCAATTATACTGTTAGGATGTGTTTGAATGCTTTGACCAAATCTTTGACCACATACCTTCTGCTTTCAGATAGTGAGAAAATATGGAAAGCATCCTTCCCATGCTGTTTCCTCAATGCTCCTTAGTGTCTTTCATAAAGAACAAACAGAAGTGAAAAAAGAAGGGCAGAGTGGTTTGTATAGCATAAACTCACAGAATCGTAGAAATTTGCTTTTCAAATTCTCTCCATCAGATATTGAGAATGTCCGGTGATCTTTGTGCAGTTTGACTCATAGTGCCATGGGAAATTAGAGTTCAAAACCCAAAAGAGCCTTAGGGACCACCTAGTTTAGCTGCTCCATTTTATTGATGAAGAAACTAGTACCCAGAACAAGAAAGCAATTTGCTCAAGGTCATACAGCTTAAATATAGTGGCAAAGAATTACCTTTCATCTGTTAGTAGAAAAATGAATGTACCAAAGGCGAAAGTTACCTCCAAAATAACTTTAGAAAACAAATTAAAAAGAAAGCAAAATAATATTATGAAAAGGTCACTGAATTTGATCAGGAGATTGGGGTTCTAACACCAACATTGCCACTGATTCACGGAGACCTTAGACAAGTCATTTGATCTCTCTGGACTTCTATTTATTTACTTAGAAAAAAATGCGTCAGGATCAATGATTTTTTGGAAGGTTGGCACTTACCAAACACCTGAGAAATTTTTGTTGAATGGGTAAATAAGTGAAACTTTATTTAAGTTTCAAATGCTATCCTATATTTGGAAGATTGAACAGTGAACATACAGTGAACATACATAACTAAAGAACTGAAGAATATAGTAATCAACTTTTTAAAGAATGAGTATTCTAAATTTAAATGCCTTTAGAAATGGGTACATGAGTGCTGGGCGCGGTGGCACACGCCTATAATCCCAGCACTTGGGAGGCTGAGGCAGGAGGATTGCGAGTTCAAAGCCAGCCTCAGCAACTTAGCGAGGTGCTAAGCAACTCAGTGAGATCCTGTCTCTAAATAAAATACAAAATAGGACTGGGATGTGGCTCAGTGGTGGAGTGTCCCTGGGTTCAATCCCCAGTACCAAAAACAAAACAAAAAAGAAATTGGTACATGAATGAATTTTAAAAAAATATATGAAAAGTCACTTCTTCAACAAATTGAATTGCCTATTCATCTCGAACAAGTAAATATTCAAGACATATTAGCCAAAATAATAATAAAGCATTTCTGGTTGCTATCATGACAGCAGTTAAAGCAGTGGCATGTGTGGATATGAGTATCAAATCATTTCCTTAATAGAGTTTTAATTTTGTATGTTTATTTCCTTTGGGAAGAAAAAGCAATTCAATCTTATTTTAAATAAAAAAAGATTTCACCATGTTTTAAGGACTAACAGTCACTTAGTCATTCAAGTATTATTTACTGAATGTCTACAATGCCCGCAGATGCCAGGGAAAGGAGTTATCCTAAAATGGGAAATGTGAAACTGATGTTAAAAAGCCTGTCTTCCTCATCATACAAGATATGTGAACTGCCTAGAGCTGTTTGTTTAAACCTTCACAGGTTGAAACTTCCACAGTGGAGAGACAGAGCAGATGATGTGTATGTGGGGAGGGGTGTGAGTGGGAAGGCAAAGAGTGCAGCTCTATAAGCAGGAGCTGGAGCAGGCAGCAAAAATGATCATATTGATGTATTCCTCCTCCCTCTCCCACTTTCCATGATGGAATAATAATAGGGATCCGTTCCATGTGTATTGTATCACCCTTCAGAGTTTACAGAGTGCTTTCACATTCATTATTTTATTTGATCTTCATGCCAACCCTAAAAGAGGCATAGGGAGTTCTTTTTGCTCCTGTTCTTGAGATAAGAAAATATGGGAATCAAAGAGGTTAAAGTGTTCTATCTACCACTGAAAGTCTACAAAGCAGCATGGGGACTAGAACTCATGTCTTTGTTACAGAATGCAGTTCTCTTTCCATTAACCTCTGTTCAGCCCACTCTTCTCTTTCAGTCTCCCCATTTCGAGGTATAACTTGCAGAATGTTCCACTGGGCAGGTTGCTGTGCTAAGCAGTAGCAGCAGCAGTTAACCCCAACAGTTTGGGTAGAACAAAAAGAAATTAATTAGCACAACTGAGAGAACCTCTTTTCATTGGCTCTGGCCAAATTTTGTTTGTGTGGGAAGGGGAGTAAGAGTGTGGGGCATGGGGATTATAATTCCACTGGTCTTTCTAAGGTTCACTTCTGTCAATCTAAAATGATATCAACTGCACACACATAATACCTCTGCTTCCATTTGGTGAAATACTGTGAAAAAGGTAATAAATATACAAGTGGGAGTTGTCATAAAGGAATGAAGAAAATAATTCAGTGAGAACCTAATATGTACCACCTGCTTTACTTGCGACATTTCATTTAATCTTCACAAATGTCCATGACAGAGGTCCTACTCATACCCCTTTTTTACAGAGTAAACTAAAGCTTGCATAGATTGAATCCTAGGTCACAGAACTAGTGATCTCCTGAGACATTCATATTGTTTCAGAATCAGAGATTTTAACTATTAAACCAAGCAATGAATCTGTGTTTTCTGGTGAATTGAAACATATGCCCTTCTTTCTTTCTTTTTTTTTTTTTTTTCTGCAGTGTTGGTGATAGAACCCAGGGCCTTGTGCATGCCAGGCAAGTGCTCTTTCACTGAGCTACATTTACAGTCCATGACTTTCTTTTTAATTTCCCTTCAGAGGTCCCCTTGGACAGCCTATAGCCAAATACAGGAACCCCTTCTAGAACAACTCACTGATGATTACTGGGTAATCCATAGGAGCTCAAAGTTGGTTTAGATTCTACGAATGGAGATGTAGCTGCATGGACCCATTCCTTCTTTTATCGGGTGCTTCACTCAAGGGCAGAACCCTGGCATTTGTTTGAGGCAGCAAGCTAACATCACGAAGAGATGGCCTATAACCATCAGAGAAAGGGACAGAGTCCATGCATCTAGTACTGTCTGACTTCAACCATTTGGGGACTTTGTCCTTTGCTCAGATATATTTGCTAAGTCCTTGGAGAAGTCACAGTTGATTTTGCATTTGTATTCCCTTTGTCCCAAGCATGATCAAAAGAAATGGTAAGTAATGATCAGCCAGAAGTTGCATGAATTCTGATGGTATTGGCTCCTCTTTGGCAGCCTCAAGCTTGATCCTAGAGGCCAGGGGTCCTGGAGGTAGGGTGCAGTGAGTTGGGCCGGGGGTCCTGCAGTTAAGCCAAGCCCAAAAAACCAAAGGCAAATGTTTTCTCTGATATGTTGATGATGTTACATCGTGGGGGGGTGGGGACAAGAGAAGAAAGGAGGAACTTTGGATGGTATACAGGAAAATGAGACGGAAGGAGGTGGGGGAAGAAAAGATATTAGACTGAGACAGACATTATTACCCAATGTATATGTAAGATGTCATGAATGGTGGGAATTTACATTGTATACAACCATTGAAATGAAAAGTTGTACCCCATTTGTGTACAAGATTAATTAATTAATTAATTAATTAAAAAAACTTGATCCTAGTTTCTTATGCTCATTTAGAAGCATTCCGATTTCTGCAACAATCAACCAATGGAGAGATAATCATGGTCCTGGAAAACCCTCTGCTGACCAACACAAATAGTGAGTATTGGTGACTTCTATTCTTTCAGAAATAATGTCACAAATCCTGAAGGGAGGAGGAGGGCCCTCTGTGTAGATGAAATTGGTTGACATATTTACCCAATTGTTACCTCATTTCCAATAATTCCTTGGATGTGGTTTGGAAAGGGGAGAGAGAGTGAAATAGAAGTCAGTAGCATGATTTTTCTCTTTTATACTTTTATTTTGTTTAAATTTTTGTATTTAACTTGTCATATTTATATGTTTTTCTTTCCATTTTTTTATTTGTGCATTATAGTTGTACATAATGGTGGGATTTGATGTTACATATTCATGCATGCAAACAATATAATAATATAATTTGGCCAATCCAATTTTTTTCTAAGAGTGTGTAGTTCTGTGTTGGTTAAGAGCAAAAACCCTCACTCATTCCTTCCAGAGATATCACGAAACTTTTGTCTCCTGGGCCTTTATTTTCTTCCCTGTGTTCCTTTTACTTTCTGAGTTTTCTTTACTTCCTTTTTTCCCCTTCCCCTTTAGTCTTTACCTGTTCCATGTTATGCCTGGGAAATGGTGATACTGTTTGGGAAGGATTTAAAGTGAGACTACAGATGAAGGGAAGGGTTGAATTGTGTCATGGATGTATGTGTTTTGAATGGG
The DNA here is from genome assembly GCA_020662805.1 of Glaucomys volans. Lineage (NCBI taxonomy): Eukaryota > Metazoa > Chordata > Mammalia > Rodentia > Sciuridae > Glaucomys > Glaucomys volans. The sequence continues at coordinate 243,725 of JAJEJO010000162.1, forward strand.
ACTGTTTTCACTCATATCATCCAGTATTGTCTTATTTTCTCACTTAAAGCATGTCTGAAGAGTTTTAACTACTCCACAATTCTCAGCTTGTGTCAATGGAGAATTCATCTATAGTGACTAAATTCACCCTTCTTGGAATGACAGACAATCCACAGCTTGCAGTTCTGCTATTTGGAGTTTTCTTTATTGTTTATATTGTCACAGTGTTGGGAAACCTAGGCCTGGTGGCCCTGATAATAATCAGCTCCCGCCTTCACACCCCCATGTACTTTTTCCTCTCTAATCTGTCCTTCCTTGATGTTTGTTTGTCATCCACCACAACCCCAAAGACTTTAGCAAATTTATTATCTCAGCAGCATGAGGTTTCTTTCCTTGGATGTGTGACTCAGATGGCCATTTTTATAATATTTGCCTCTGCTGAATGTAATGTTTTGGCTTCCATGGCCTATGACCGCTATACTGCCATCTGTCACCCACTACTCTACTACATCACCATGTCGAGAGGTCGTTGTCTCTTCTTGGTAGCAGGATGCTACCTTGGCGGGTTAGTTAACATGGTTGCTGTAACAACTTCCATCACACAACTATTATTCTGTCAACCACATATCCTCCCACACTTCTTCTGTGACATCCCTCCTCTGTTGGCACTGGCTTGCTCAGATCCCTGGGTCACTCAGATCTTGGTTGTTAGCTGTGGGGGATTCACGCTGGTCACCTCCATTGTGGTGATCCTTGTCTCCTACGTGTCTATACTCATGACTATCCTGGGAATTCCTTCAACTTCTGGAAAACAGAAAGCCTTCTCCACTTGTGCTTCCCACTTCACTGCTGTTGGTCTCTACTATGGAACAACTATGTACACTTACTTGCGGCCCTCTCAATATGCATTCCAGGCAGGAAATCAGCTGATCTCAGTATTTTATACAATGGTAATCCCTATGTTAAATCCACTCATCTACAGTTTGAGAAATCAGGAAGTGAAAGTGGCCCTACAGAAAATAGTCTCTAATCTCTTACTGTGTGTTTCAAAAATATAATAGGTTTTATGAAGACTTACTCACATTTAATTCATAGTGTTTTCTGGGCCTGCAAATGAAGCCTTGTTAAGAACAACGGTATTGTTCTGAGTGTTCATAAGTACTTGTTTAGATAAACAGCAATACAGTAGGGGGAAATGATATGGACAAAATAATATATATTGTCTGAAACAATTGAGTGAAATATGGAAATGTAGGTTCAGATATGTCAATCTGAGTGGCAAACCTGTATGATAGCACTAGTTAAAAGTTAAAATAAGGAGGCTGGGGTTGTGGCTCAGTGGTAGAGCACTTGCCTAGCATTTGTGAGGCACTAGGTTCAATCCTCAGCACCACATAAAAATAAATAAATAAAGGTATTGTGTCCATTTACAACTACAAAAAATATTTTTAAAAATTTTTTTAAAAAGTTAAAATAATTGTAAGATAACAAGAAGGTTAGAAATCATATAATTTGACTTTATGATATTGAAACAACATGAAGGAAAAGAAAGGTTGGAGGGGAATCTCATGAAAATCAAAGGGAGATATGTAGAGTAGAAGAAAGGAACCAGGGAGCAGGAGGAGAAAAGGGAAAGAGAAAATGATAATGGCTAAATTATATTGTTATATTGTGTGCATGTACAAATATGTAACAACAAATCCCACCATTATGTACAACTATAATACACCAATAAAAAATGGAAACAAAAAGAGAGAATGTAGATGGTACCAGAATACAAATAACTGTGTTGTGCCACACATCTTATATTGAAGTTTGGTACACCATAGGCCGAATAAGGGTCAGTCCATAAGAACTCAGAAGACTTCTAGTTGCTTATCTTCCAAGTGCTTTACTATCACTGCCACAACAAGACTGTAAAATGTGAGAATATACATGAATTCTTAGATGCAGTTTTTGAGGTTGATAGGGATAAATCTTAAATACAGTGATACTCAGCCAAACAGTAGAGTAGGTTCTCTAAATACAGTTTGAAGATCCCATTAAAGGACATTTGACACTGGTTAGTGGGATCTCCAGCCCTGAATTATAGTTATGATTTTTCTGCATGCAAATTCTGAGTGAACCTGGACCAAATTAATTGTTATTCTTGAATATACTTCCAACAAGCAACACAATTAAGCACAATTAATTCATTAGTCCATGACTAGTCCTTGTATTTGTAAAGAGCATTAAATTTATAGAATTGCTGTCTTGCTCAAATAGATTGACCAATGGATCTGGGGGTACAGTTCAGTGGTTGGGAGTTGCTTAGCATGCATGTGGCTTTGGGTTCTATCACCAGCACCACACAAACACACAAAAAGGTGAAACCAAATATATTAAGCAATAAACTATCTACAGATCCATACAATCTAACCCTATATCTGAAGAATATAAACCTTAACACCTTTTTATTTTGTAGATGAGGAAATTAAGGCCTAGATGAAAGAAAGTGACCAAAATCTAGTAACCAGCTGGGAAGAAATAATCACAGTGTTTCAAGCTATAAGAAAAACCAGAAAGTAATATTTACCTACATCTAGGTCAGGCCAATCTTTGGGTCCCCAAAATAGTTTATTTTCAACCTCTACTTCCAGAAATTATGTAGACTTAGTAGGTATCCTCCATGAGCTCCTAAACCCTAGCTATGATCGAGGTGGTGTGGCTTACTTGGTAACCATGTGAATACTAACTTACTTAGAGCTCTAGATCCTTACATGGAGCTACCAGCTGGAAACTCCACTTGGTAGTTCCTTGGATACGACACACTTAATGTTTCAAAATGGAACCCTCCCTCTTTCCATCTTCCATCTCTGTGAATGGTATTGCCCATATATTTAAACCTAACACTTAAGTGTCAATTCTTGACACTTTTCTCTTCCTCAACTCCCTACATTCTATCAAGTACCAAATCCTGTCAAATCTCCCTCCCGAATGCCTTCAATTAGGTTCTTCTCCACTGCCACTGGCACTGTCCTAAATCAAGGCACACTCCTTTCTTGCCAGGATTAGCTAAATATTCTTGTTTCTCTTCTTCCTGAATCCACCCCGGATCCTATCAAATCTACTTTTCACAAAATTGCCATAGTAGTTTAAGTGTAAATCTGACAACATCATCCCTTTCTTACCCTCCACACTGTTTATAACTTTTTCATGTCTCCCTTTGCCTATAAGATAGATTCCAAACTCCTAAATATGGCATGTAAATCCATTTCCTGTCTGTCCTAGTCCTATTCATCTTTAAATTCTAAACTTAAATTCAAACTTCTTTTCTAGGTAGCTTTGTCTGATGTTTCAGAGGGAAACAAGAATTCTAACTCTGTTTTCCTATTGTGCTTTGCATGTATTTTATAGTTTCATGATCCTTGGCTATCTAGTGAAATTCTCTGCATTTTTCTGAAGTTTTCTTTTGTTCAACTTGACTAAAACCCTTTGGAGGGATGGAGCCATGTTTGGTTAATTTCTTCATCTCCCATCCTAAGTTCATCATAGGGCCTGGTTGCCTGATAAAGTCTCAAAAGCAAACAAACAAACAAGCAAACAAACAAATAAACATTAACAGAGTTGAAATTCATTCACAACTCACTTTCTTCTTTTTTCAGTCCACTTTCTCCCCCAGGCATTGATATATCTTGTTGTGTAATGGAGAAAATCTTACTTCTGGAGTGCTAGATTTTAGCTGAGTCCCCTGGTTTTGTGAATGTTTCTTATCACCCCACAGAAGGGAAACTGAACCTCTTTCCCTTCACTGACCTTAACACTCGTTCCGCACCACCCAGGTCAATCCCTCATCCTCCCTGGATTTTTGCTCTCCTTTGCTTTCTGATTGGAGGGCATGACAGATTTCTTCCTGTAATTAAAGAACTTCTTTTTTGTGTTGTTCAAGGTTAGAAACTCTCCAAATCAGAAATCATAAGTAGATGAACCCAGAGGGAGAATAGGGAATGATGGATTTTAATTTTTTAAGCTTTGGAATGATTTTTTAAGTGATTGCCAATGCAGACCCAAAATATAGAAACATAAAAGTTCAAGAGATTTGGCTGAGGAAACTATGATTCACCCATAGCCTAGCACTCACCTGTCCTTCTCTGAGGCATCTCTCCAGAGACTCAATGACAATGAGAAAACTTTAGAATTAATCAAACTTGCTCTTTTCACAATATCTTCAAGGGAGAGCAATATTTGAGAAACCACTCAGCTAGTCAGTGGCAGAAGCAAAATTAGAATACAGGTTTCTGATTCACAACCCCAGAATACTGTCTATTACTATCCTTTCATGTGATGTGATGCTTAACACAGCTTGAGAGGATGGGCCAAAATGGGCCCATTAGACTAAACAGCAAACATTAACTTATCATCTCTTTCCTTGGCATATGAAACTGACCCACACCTCAAATAGCTTCAGAAAAGCAAGAGACAGCACTTCATAGGCTTTTATGATTTCTATATGGGAAGTGATGGACTTCTGGGGATACCAAATGCTTTAGTAATGGACAGTTCTTATAATCAGTATGGGTTACAGAATTTGTAGGCCCAGTATAAAATGTAACTCCAAAGTCCCTTTTTCAAAAACCAGGAAAGATGTATATTAAATCTACTCAAATAAGAATCTTTCCCCTTTTATTCTACAGTCTGTTTCTCAACTTAAGGTATTTTCAATTTGCTATTTAATGCCATACCCTCTTGGGTGCGGGGGTTCTCGTGAGGCAAGTGCAGACTCTCATAGGTGCACTGGCCTGTGACTAGATACACATATGCATGGTCCATTGAATAGCAGGCTCCTCCTCCCACAAGCATCTGGACAGATGCGTTTTTCCTGGCCAAGGAGGAGGAAGTCAAACCAGATATATCCTCTTCCTATAAGCAGACTGCCCCAACCTATGATGGACAGATAACCACTAAGAGTACTTTAACTTCTGTGCAGGTGCCTGAATTGGGGTGAATGATAGGCCTGACTGATTTGCCTGCCAAAGGAAATATGGCACTGACATCACGGGGCCAGGGGAGCTGTCACTGTGTCTAGAGTACATGTCTCTGACTTCCATCCTCCCTGTGCTCATGTCTAGGCCTCTGAGGGTGTAAGGTTGCAGCTGTCACTGCATGGGACAAAGATTGGGAGGTTGGATAGGGTCCTGAGTACTAAGGTTCACAGAGGTGGGCATCTAAGTTCCAGGGAGGTGGGGAGGTAGTGAAAAGTGGAATTTCTTTCTATCAGAGACTCCAGGCTCTCAGTGCATATCCAGTTGTCCCACTGGATTTCAGATTTCACTTATAAAATCATTCAAATTATTAAACATTTCATGACAGTAATGTTAAACCTCAAGTGCACGGCTCTTTTGAGCCCAGGGACCATACAAATGCCCTGACCACATGTCCATGAACTCACCTCTACTTACTAAAAAGGATTTCTTTTATCTTTTTCAGGTAGTATAATGTAGTGGTAAAAGTCCAAACTCTGTGGACTGAGTTTAAGTGTGTAGCTCAGCTAGTATGTACAAGGCCCTGGGTTTGATTCCCAGCACATACACACACAAAGAATGCAAGTTCTGAAATCAGACTGCCAGACTTTGAAACCTACTTCCCTTACTTCCTATTCTGTGATCTTACACAATTAACCTTTATGTCTCAGTTTCCTTATTTGTAAAATGGGGATAATAAGATTACCTACCTCCTAAGGTAACTGGGAGGTTTAAATGAGGTGACACAGCCACATTGGTTAGAATCATGCAAATGTGGTTATATTATCAATAACTGTCTCATGATATCATTTATAGCATCTAGGAATTTCCATTTTTTCAGTTCTCTAATACAGGCATTGGGTTTTATTTACTCTGGCTCTGCAGCAGATGTGTATACCAATGGTATTTACTCAGCTTACACAGCACATAACCAGACTTTGTCTCCAGTGGCCTCTTAGGCTTAATGAGAACTCCACTAGATCTGTGCAAACTGAATGAATCCAGTCAAGTGTCACTGGTAGATTTCTGTTGTTGTTATTGTTGATGTTGTTCATAGGACTTACAGCTTGACCTGCTGAGCCTTGAGACTACTAAAATTAGCTTAGGGGAGTGCAGCTCTAGTTCTGGTGCTTCTCCAACAGACTCCCAAGAAGAGGAAATCCTCAGGGCTGGGTTGTGGCTCAGTGGTAGAGTGCTTGCCTGGCACACGTGAGGCCCTGGGTTTGATCCTCAGCATCACATAATAATAAATAAATAAAATAAAGGTATTGTGTCCATCTACAACTAAATAAATATTAAAAGAGAAGAAATCCTAATTGTCAAATAGTGATTCCTCATGATTGGACCTACTGTAACGACTATATAAAGTTACCTGTGGGACCTCCATTTCATTCCTGCTGCCCCAGTGACAGCACTTGGGAGCATGGTCAGTCTGGGAGTCTTAGTGGACCTTAGACCACCCTTTTCAGAGGGAACAAGGATCCTCTCAATGAGGGGATGAGGGATGGTGGGCAATATTGCAGGGAGAGGACTGAGAACTACATGAAGCAAGGCAGCGACTCTGCCCCCCCCCCCCCCCCGGCCGTTAGGAGAGAGTAAACGCTGGCCTCTGTCTGCATCTCTGGGTCAGAGTTTCAGAAGAAGATGAGCCTTGCTTCCATGGAGCTCAGCACATGTCCACACCCTCCCCTACCCCAGCTACACTCCGGTAGGCTGCAGTCTCTTCTTAGCCTGGAGCTTGAGCTGTTCTGGGCTGGGGATCCCTCCTGGCCCTACTCAAGGCAGTGGTCCTCAGAGCAGCTTCTGGCTCTGGGCTCTTACAATGCAGCACCCTACAGAGAGCATGCTGGGCCTCACTGAGTCTGCCAGAACAAATCCTCAGGCTGGACCTGGGGGGCCTGAGCAAATGAACAGATACTGGGGGAAGGGACATCTCTGAAAAGCCTGATGGCAAGATCCTTAGGCCCCAAAGCCTGAGCAGCAGAGTTCTGCTGGCTGTGTGGTCCCCAGCTATTGTCCAAGGTAAGGACACTTTAGGGATTCCTTCAGCCAAGAACTGATACTTCTTCTGTTAGCCAGTTGGACTTTTGGGAGGTACCAAATCAGGGATATCCTGTCCTTGAAGAAAAGTCCCTGACTGGCTACCTGAATATTGAATGACCTGGTGATCAAGTCCCTGTTTGTCAGAGAGACTAGCTGGAGTGAAACTGGAATCCCTGCAAGGGGAGAAATCCTGGAACTTGGAACTAGCTGAGGTCTATCTGCACAAGTGAAGGTCTAAGGGTGAGATTTGGGAACCCAGGGTACTAAGCAGGGGCATAAGGGAAAAAGAGGCTTCTGAAGAGGTACCTGGCATTATTCTGAGAACATGGCTAAGCTGGGATTGTTAGGAAATAGAAATACACAAGTCACTCAAAAGTATTTTCTGAGTGCACATTGTGTGTATAAACTTATTCTTGGCTATATGGCAGTATAGGGAAGAGAGTGGCAAGAGAGGTTAAGAGATGCCCAGGGGAATGGAGGACATAACTTTTTCTCCTGTGATGCATAAAATATGGGCCCTGGAGGAGAAAATTGTTAAGTACTTGAAGAAAAATTATGACAGATTGTTTTCACTTTATTTTTTCTTGAAAAGTGGTGTACAAAATAACTCTTTCAAGCTCAGTAAATTCCCACTTAGTTTCTTTATAATTTTAGAGTTATGTACCTACTTTTTCTAAAAAAAGATAGCCTCAATTCATAACAACAATAAAGGTGTTTATTTCTCTTCAGTAAGAATTACCAGCCTTTCCACACATGTTGGTCGACCATGACAACTAATTGAATTACCTAAAATTATCTTTTCCTGATTATGATAGAATCACATGCTCATTTTGGGGTAATTAGAAAATAGGGAGAAGTAAGAAGACATGTAAATTGATCAAACTCAGCACCTAGAGACAACCACTGTTAGTACTTCGGTTTATGCCCTTTTAAACTTCTTTTTGAAAATACTTGCATAGGTGTGTGTGTGTGTGTGTGTGTGTGAATATATTTTTAGTAGAATAATAATGTAATACTATTTTGTACCCTTCTCTTTTCACTTAAAATATATTAGGAAAAATATGCATGTCAAGAAACATTCTTCCTCTTGAATTTAATGGTTGCATAATACAACAGTGTATGGATGAACCCTCATGACTAATTGTTAACAAAGAACTTTGAAAAGATTGATAGAAAGAACATATAGCTAACAATAGCATCTATCAATGTGCTCAAAGCAAAAGTGAAATACACAATTTGGGACGTGACTGCATTTTATCAAATGCATAAATAGAAGCATGGGCTAAATGAAGTTACTGGGAAGAAGAATTACCTCCTCTGATCAAATTTTATGTGAACACGAAGGTTTCAAATGGAACTTTAATTTGAACAAGTAGAAAAGAGAATAGGCTGGAATTCCAAAAGCTTCTATGAGACATTTGTCCTCAGATTTTCGACATTAGTAAAACATACAAATTACCTCAGCATAGAGCACTAAAACTAGCTATTCCAGTCCAGTGAATGTCCATCCCAAGAAAGGGGGTCAGGGGAATCAGGAAAACAACTTGAGTCTCTAGAACAGGTGGGAGGTCAGTGGTATAAGAACTTGTGCTTGCACTGGAACAGATGGTCTACTAAGAGTGGTATGGATGATGGATGTTTACAGACAGTGCAGAGGAAGTTAAAGGCTTCCAAGTCACAGAGGATGAGTAATGCAGACCAGCTTAACCAAAGGAAAATTATAACAGAAATGGTCAGGATTGGAAGTTGCAGAATAGGATGTGAGACATGAGGGCTGATAAGAAACTGATAGCCCTTGTGGTGTTTGGAAAACAGGTTAGGCAGGACTCTGGTCATAGAGGCAGTGACTGGGAGAAATCTAAGCAGGACCGAGAGATAAATGGAGACTGTTCCCAATGAGGATGTCTAGCTAGTTTTTCCACTATAGTGAGCAAAGAAGAGGAAGTCAATCCCATCAGAGGTTAAAATAAAGATCAATCTGAGAAGGATCAGTCATTTCTAGGTGAATGAACTTTGCCATCACACTGGAATTCCCTACTATAGTCACCAAAAAGCATCTGGGACAAAACTCCTAAATAAACTGATATTCTTGTTCAGTCCCCTCCTCCATGCTGGTGAAGGTTTTAATTCCTTATACTCTGAATTGTCACAAAATCAGGATAGGCAATTTGCAGTTATCCCAAGGGGTAAAAACAATTCACATCATTTAAAATTCATTTGAAGCCATGTTTAATTAACATAATATTTAATTCTACTTTAATTACTTTTAAGAACCCACATATTGCTTTGGGGAATTAGTAAAATTAGACAAAATTAGTGTGTCATAACATGGAACATGTTGGGAATCATTAGTCTAAACCATCTGGATAGATGGCTGTCTCCTTTCTACTTGATAATTGCCATCACTGAATACCCTACATCTCCCCTCTCTTCTTCCACCCACCTCCAGTAGGTATTCTCTTGAGAACTGGGAGTTCTTTTGCTGGCTGGACAATGTTCACTTATCATTAAATGTATCCTCTGATCAGTTGAAAGGCAAAATAGACTAAGTTTCTTCATATAAAACCTAAAGGTAATCACAGTCTCAGGATAATTGTGGGGACTCAATCAGAGTACATACCTAATGTAGGTATTTATGAAAAGTTGCCATTCTTAGCAAAACTTACACCTATGGGAGATGGAGGGCAGTAAGTCTTCATTTATACAGTGAAACAAACTGGAAGCAATAGTGATAATGGCCAACACAGGAGACAACCTGGGTGGTTTTAAAACTTAATTTTGTGAGAAAGGTCTAGTGGGTGGGGAATCAATACTTCTTAACTGACCAGTATGATCTCCACATACTCACAAGACACAAATACTACCTGTAATGCCTCACAATATCCATTGAAACTGTGATGTCTCAGTCTCCAGGAATATCATCAATGCTTGTTTTGAATTATGGAGCCTATGTGAGTGGGGAGATGCAGAAGCTTGGGCAAACATACTCCTTTGTACCTGATTGGAGGTGATAGTTGCAAGGGAGTGACTGGTGAGAGAGAGTAGTGCCAATCCAGAGTAAAGGAATAATTCTCTTAAAAAATCAGATATGACTTTCAAAATCCAGTTCCCTGAGTTGGGTTTAATAGTGAAAGGATAAATTTTGATAATTTTCAATCTCATTGGATGGTTTCCTATCCACTTCCTCTAACCTATAGATACAGAAATTGTATTTGTAGTTGCCAGGGACTGGGAGAGAAGAGAATTGGGAGTGACTTCTGGGTATGGATATTTGGGGAGGGATGATGAAAATGTTGTAAAATGATAGTTTTGAGGGTTGCACAACTCTGTTAATATATTAAAAACCATTGACTTTAGTTTCAATAGCTGATTTTAATAAAAATATATGGATTACACCTCAATAAAGCTGTTGTTAAAGTATTGGCATACCTAGTTCTGACCCAGTGTTCCTATAAATAGTTTCATTTTGGGAGTACAGATAGACTCCCTGGGACTGACATTTCTAACCAGAAGGAAATAATGGAATATTTACTTAATAAAAGCAAGTTCTACCCCTAAACAAATTCTATCTCAGCTTCATAAATGATACAAAGTAAATTTTAAGTTATTTTTAAATACCACATTCATATGATAAAACATTTTAAATGGTTGTAAGTCAGTATATAGTGAAAATATTCCCTCTTATCTATGATCTTTAATCCTTTGAAGAGGTGACTATTCTTAGCTATTTCTTATTCATCCTTCCACAGTATAAATACATAGAAACACATCTTTGCAATAACAAATAGTACTTCACTCTGCACTCTGTTGTTCACCTTACTATTTTCACTTAAAATTATAGTTTGGAGAGTTTTTTTTATCAGCTATTGCAGTTGTCTATTAAAACATAAGAAACAACCTTGAAAAAGTGACTTAGCAGACATTATTACCTCATGTACATGGGTGACTGCACGACTGATGTGATCCTACAATATGTATAATCAGAAAAATGAGAAATTACACTCCATCTATGTATGCTCTATCAAAATATATACATGCATTCTACTGTCATGTACAACAAATTAGAACAGATAAAAATTTAAAAAATAGAAATGTTAAAAAAAGAATAACAATCATTTATTTTGATCATGAATCTGGGGATGACTGGGTTCAGGAAGGCAGTTTCTTTTTTTAGGTAGGCAGTTCTCACTGAGGGTCTCTAATATGGTTGCAATCACATGGTGATCTGAAATAAATTTATTTGATATCACAAGACTTCATGGTTTACTTGTCTGCTTGTCTGGCAGTTGGGGATAAGGTCAGGTTCTACCTTAGACCTCTCTCTCTTTCTCCTTCCCTTTCCTCCCCTCTCTCATCATAATGGCTTTATGGTAGCCAGATTTCCATACTTGGTAGTTAAATGCTATCAGCACAATTGTTCAAGAGAAATATGCAGAAGCTGCATGCTCTTTTCTAATCCAACCTCAGAAGACAGGAAACATCATTGCTGCTGCCTTCTATTCATTGAAGCAGTCAGAAAGTCCCACCTAAATTCAAGGGATGGTAGCACACACTTTTTTAGTTCTGCCCGCTTTCTTCACTTTTTTGGGATTCTTATAACATGGACTAGTAGTAGTATTTGTTGTTTTAATACTTCCACACATCCCTGGGGCTCTGTTAATTTTCTTAACCTTTATTTTCTCTATTTTCTCTTTGCTATTCAAATTGGGTAATTTCTATTGTTAAGTCTTCAAGTTCATTGATTCTTTCCTCACCAGGGGTACCAGTGTGAGCTCTTCATTTGGCCTTTGCTGGCAGGAGTGGAAGTAGGGACAAAGATATCCTGCAGTATGTGACCAAAGTAGAATGCTTATTGTCTAAAAGCTTTGTTTTGTGAGGCTGCCCTCTTCCTGGTCCTTTAGCTAGATAAAATAGGATTTTCTCATTGCTTTTTTTTTTTTTTTTTGGTGGGGGGTGAAGGGGATCAATGCCCATTGGTGCTTCTTTATTTCCAGTTTTTCCATTACCCAGACTGGAAATTTGAGGAGCAAAAAGAATATCCAAGGAACTCACTGTCATGCTACTGTTTGGGTTCTGAGATGCCCAGCCTGTCTGCCTTTCCCTCTATACCTTTCAGTCTGCTTATAGTTGTTATATGTATAATGTCCAGGGGTTTTATCTGTACTTAATCAAAGCAATAGTAAAAAATGTGTCCATTCCAATTTTTCTACAATGAGAAGTTCATAAAAGTTTGAATAATTTACCTGTTTTTCTTTTGTGGCTTTTGGGTTTATGCCATACTTAGAAATGTCTCCATACTGAAATTAAAAGACAAGATCTGTCATGTTTGATTCTGCTGTTGTGATTTCTTTATTTCTTTTTTTTTTAACTTACATCTTTGATTCACCTGAACTTTATGTTGGTGTATGGAGTGAGATTGTGAACTAACTTTATTTTTTGCATTGAGAAACCCATTTGGCTCAGCATCATTTATTGATTAAACTATCTTTCCCTTTTCTTACTGATTTGAAGTACCATCTTTTTCATATGCCAAATTCCAATGTGATTCGGGTCTTTTGGCTCTCAATTTTCTTTCATTGATTTCATGAACAAGTGCTACAGTGTTTTGTTTTGCCTTTACTTATTATGCATAAAAGTTGTATGCCAATTCCATTTTATTATGATTCTTCTCTAGAAAGGTTGTAGTTAGCCTTTAATTTTTTTCAGAGAAACTTTAAGCTTGATTAATTTTAAAAATTATATTTTAATAGGAACATGTTAACATTACAGGTGCATTTAAGGGGGAAATATGTCTCCCATTCACTTAAGTCTACTTTTATGACCCAACAAAATGTTTTAAATTTTTTCATATGGGCTCTGTGCATTTAGAATTAGCTTTGTCTTAGAGTGCATTTTTTATGTTTGCTATTTCCATTGCAATTATAAATATGATGTCTTCTTCCATGGCATATAAATTTTATTTTTGAATTTTTAATTTTGCATTCTCCTTATTATTTATTTCTGCTAGTTTTAATGAAAAAAATCTACATATTCTCAAACTGTAATTTTAGATGAATTTTGGATGATATTATAAATCTTAATAGAGAAACCTTTATAATCACTTTTTCAGCTATACAAAATGTGATTGCACAATATTTATGGTTCTTAATTTTTTTACATTACTTATTTTAATGATCTTATTAAGTCTAAATTGCAATAAGATGTAGTGGGCTTATTTTTTCACTTTATTTTGAATAATTTCAACTACTAAAAAGCTGAAAGAACAAAACAAAGAACTCCTATGTTCCCTTCCCCAATAATCACTGTTCACTAACATTTCAGTGCATTTGATCTCTGTCATGTGCTTTCTCTCTATGCATGTGCACATGTGTGCGCACACACACACCCAACACTATAATTACACACATAATTACTCCTTTTCTGAACCCATTGATGTTCAATCACCCAAAAATATGTCAATGTGTGCTTCCCAAAAGCAAGGAAATTATCTTTCATATTCACAAACGGAAACATCCAGTTCAGCAAATAAACATTGATATAGCACTACCATCCAACACACAGACTCCATTCAAATTTTGCCAAACATCCTCACAACGTATCTTTCCATTTTTGCTTTTTTGTTCCAGGATTCAATCTAAGGTCACACATTACATTTAACCTTCATATATTTTTTAGTCTCCTTTAGTCTTAAAAAAGATTCCTCAGTCTTTCCCTGACTTTTATGATCTGGCAGTTTAAAGAGTACATGCTTATCATTTTGTATGATGTTCTTCAACTCAGATCTACTTGGTAGTCCAAACTCATGCCACACATTCCTGGCAAGAAGACCGCAGAAATGACATTGTGCTAGAACTGCAGCAGTGCATCAGGGGATATATGATGGCAACTCTGCTCCAGCAGTGATGATGATAATCATCAAAGAGTCAAAATTTTTCCCTTCATAATGGTTAAGTATTTTGTAACTTAAATGGTTAAGTATTTCTGCCTCAACCAACCACAAGAGGATAATTCTCAAATGGTGATTTTTCTATTTGTATCATTCCTTCTATATTCATTAGTTTACATTCCACTCATGGAAGAGGTTTCATTCCACCCCATTTTCTTTTTTATTCATACTTTTAAAAAATTCATGATCTCCCCCTTTCCCTCTCCCTTTTTTCTCCTGTTCTTCCTCCCTTTCCCCATTCTCCTTCCTCTACTCTATTAGATAGAAGTCAACACATTTTAATAGGTCTAAAATATAACTATCTAACAAAATTACAGTAATAATGTATTGGGTGACTTTTAGCATATGGTGATTTTTACCATATTTCCACATACTGGTAATGAAATGATCAAAATGAAAAAGAGTTTAAGGAGATAAAAATGTTAACTACCCTAATTTGAGCATTGCACCCTATATACATGTATTGGATTATTGCACCATAACCCATAAATTTTATAATTAAAATAATATTTAATAAAAGAAACCATAAATAGTTAGGACAAAGATATCATCTCTTAACCATTCTAGACTAAGAGGTTTTCCCCAGTTCTTTAGTGAAAGAAGAATTGAAGATTGATATAAGAACATAAAAATATATTATTTGTTATGTAAAATCATACTACAAATAAATGTGCAATCAACATTAAAAAAGAAAAAAATTATTTACAATATCTTTGAAAAGAATAAAATATTTAGGAATAAATTTTAACCAAGGAAACAAGATTTGCATGCTGAGGACTACAAAATATTGCTGAAAGAAATGAAAAAAGGCCTCTATAAATGAAAGGCATCCTGTGTTCAAGAACTGCAAGAATTCATATTGTTAAAATGATAAAACAGCCTAGAACAATACATACAGTTTCAGTATCATCCCTAACAAAATCCCAATGGCCTTTTTTTCAGAAATGGATATGTTGACTCTAAAAGTAATATAAAATTTCAAGTTTGATTGAATGTCCAAAATAATCTTTAAAAATAACAGAGTTGGATAACACACTTCCTGACTTCAAAAATGTGCTAGAAAGCTATGGCAATCAAAATCTTGCTATTGGCATAAAGACTGACACATAGACCAATGGAAGAGAATCGAGAGCTCAGAAATAAACTCTTAATCTATATTTAATTAATCTTTGACAAGGGTTCCAAGACTACTGAATGGGCAAAGAACAATTTTCTTCCAAAACTAGTGCTGGAAAATTGAAATATCTACCTGAAAAAGAATGAAGTTGAACCGTTTCCTATTCTTCATGCAAACATTAACTCAAAATGAATCATAGACCTAAATATAAGAGCAAAAGTTATAAAACTTTTAGGAAGAAATAAGAGGAAATCTGTATGACCCTGGGTTTGTCAGTGGTTTCCTAATTATAACACCAAAACTACAGGCAATAAAATTAAAAAAATAGCTGGGTGTGGTGGTGCAGGCATATAACCCCAGCTTCTCAGGAGGCTGAGGCAGGAAGATCACAAGTTTTAGCAAGACCATGTCTCAAAATAAAAAATAAATACATTGCAAAAAGGGACTGGGGTAGCTCAGTGGTCAAGCACTCCTAGGCTCAATCCCCAGTACCACAAAATTTTAAAAATATGTGAATTTACTTCATTAAAATTTGAACTTTTTGGTTGAAGGAGATGGACATCATTGCCCTATGTACATGTATGGTTGCACCATTTGTACAATGACTACATGACTACATTGTGTAAAAAGTAGAGAACTGAAAAGTTATAATCCATTTGTGTCCAATGAATTGAAATGCGTTCTGCTGTCATGTATAACTAAATAGAACAAATTTAAAAAATTGAAACTTTTGTGATGTAAAGAACAATATCAGGAAACTGAAAAGATAATACACAGGGAGAAAATACTTGCATGCTGTATATACAATAAGGGATTAATAAAGAACACCTGAAACTCAACTGCAAAAAGACGAAACAAGTCATTTCAAACATGGGGTAAGGACTTCACCAGATATTTCTCCAAAGAAGAAATACAAGGGGTTAACAGGCACATGACAATGTGCTTAGCATCATTAATTATTAGGGAAATGCAAATTGAAAGTTCAATGAGATAACATTCATTAGCTTACTAGGATAGCTTTTAGAACACAGAAAATAATCGCTGGCAAGTATGTGGAAAAACTTTAACCTTTGAATTGTTACAAATTGCTGTTGGAAATGTAAAATGGTGCAGTTGCTGTAGAAAACAGTTTGGCTGTTCCTTACAAAGTTGTATGTAGAATTATTCATTATCTAGAAATTCTACTCATGTATATACTCCAAAGAATTAAAATTGTGCACTCAAACAGATATGTACATACCAATATTCATGTCAGCATTATTCACAATAGTCAACAGATGAAAAAACCCAAGTATCCAACAATAAATGAATGGATAAACAGAACGTGAAAATATACATATATATACATTATATATATATATTTCAACTCTAAAAAGGAATGAAATTCTGATATATATCTCATCGTGGTAGACTTTTAAAACATTCTGCTAAATGTAAAAGGCCACTATGGTATTATATGATTCTCTTCATAGGAAATATCTAGAAAAGATAATTTCCTAGAGACAGGAAGTGGATTAGAGGAGGGGTTAAGGTGGAGGAAATGAGAAGCTATTGTCTGATGGATACAGAATTTCTGTTTGGAGTAATTAAAAATTTTGGAAATCAAAATGGTAATAGTTGTACAACATTGTGAATATAATGAATGTCACTGAATTGGTACACTTAAAATGGTTTAAATTGCAGGTGTTATTTTACACACATTTTACTAAAAAATGAAAATTTTAAAAAATATATGGTTGGTCCTCTTCCCTAAAATAATCAAGAAAAAAATTTAAAGAAATGTAATTGGTATGCTAAGAGAGAAAGTAAAAAGAAATCACACAAAATGCTCAATTCAAACCAAGGAAGGCATAGAAAGAGAAAAGAATGTGAAAAAATGCAATGTCAGAAATAGTTACAATCAAGGTAGATATTAATCCAACATCAATAATCACATTAAATATGGCAGTGGTGGTTGGGAATGTAGCTCAGGGGTATACTGTTTATCTAACATGCAGAAGGCTCTCGGTTCAATTCCTAGCAACAGGAAGCATTTTACACGCACACACACACACACACACACACACAAGGGTTAGGGTGGAAAGAGTTGAATAGGTGAAGCACAGGATTTCTTCAGGGTGATGAAACAATTTTGTGTAATGCTGTAGTGGTAAATACATGATATTGTGCATTTGTCAAAACCCATAAAACTTTACAGCAGAAAGAATGAATCTTAACATATGCAAACGAAAAATAATTTAGAACATCAGGGGATCCTAGAAAAGAATGCAGACTGTGACAAGATAATATAATGCTTTTATTAATATATGAAACTTCTTCACTGACAGGAATAGGGACAAAAGAGTTTGACATAAGTGACTATGGAAATGAGTAGAGTTTGTAAGACTGAACACAAAAGGGTCTGTATACAAATAGTGTGCAGTAGTTAGTAATGTTTTATCCTATGGGAATATGGTTGAGTCTGATACTGTTACACATGTACACTAATATTGAACAATTAAGTAAATGAATGGCAGATAGTGGGAACCAGATTTCTCAACCATCTGAGTGGTAGTTTATAGATAAGCAAGTGAAGAAGGCTAGAATGATCCATGTATAAATGGATTAAAGTGGGAGACATCAGTATGAGCCAATGTTTAATTTAATATAAACACAGATGCTACAGGTGGAAATATTTATAGATATGTGCATATACACAAGTTCATATGCATACATATATATGTTTTTTTCTTTCAGGTGAGAGGACCTATAAGCAATGACACCTCAGTAGCAAC
This sequence comes from Glaucomys volans, assembly GCA_020662805.1. NCBI lineage: Eukaryota > Metazoa > Chordata > Mammalia > Rodentia > Sciuridae > Glaucomys > Glaucomys volans. The sequence continues at coordinate 261,584 of JAJEJO010000162.1, forward strand.
AAGCACACCCAGTACCCAGACATTGGTTTCTATTAGCATTCTCCAGCAAAACGAATGGGGACTCCTTGGAGAAATTGCTGATTCTAGGGCTAAAGTAGAAATGACATAAAATTAACTGAAGCATCTTCAGTGCCCCAAAATAGGTAAGTGCTTTTAAAAATTTCTACAATAATGGGAATATGTTAAGGTGCCTCTGGAGCCAATTTAAAGAGTTCCCAATGAGCAAAGCTGGATTAGCTTTTTCAAAACAATAACCAACACCAAATGTTAATTTATTAATGAAATATTCCTAAGGGCCCTCCACTGGAATGGATCTTTTGCCTTTCTTTGGGCATCTACATACACACTCCATATGTGTTATGGATTGATCACTTATCACTGTACTTACATAATTTATCTTTGCTATTGGACAAGTTTCTTTTTAAAATTAATTTACTTTGTAAATTGGCAAAAGTTTTATATATATATATATATATCATGTACAACATGATGCTTTGAAATATGTACATATTTTGGAAAGGCTAAATCAAACTAATTATCATATACATTGCCTTACATACTTGTCATTTTGTAGTAAGAATCCTCAAAATCAATTGTTCCACTGACTTTCACAAATACAATATGTTGTTATTAACTGTGGACATCATGTTGTACAATAAATCTATTGAATTTATTCCTGTCTTCTAAATGAAATTTTCTGTCCTATGACCACCATCTCCCCAACCTGTCCTCTTCTCCCCAGGCCCTGGTAACAACCATTCTACTCTCAGCTTCTATGAGGTCATTTATTTTTAGATTCCACATATAAGAGAGATTAGGCGGTATTTGCTTTTCTGTGTCTTGCTTATTTCACTTAACATAATGTCCTCTAGTTTCATTTTTGTTGCTGGAAATGATTGGATTTCCTTCTTTTTAAAGGCTAAATAATATTCCATCGCATTTATGTACATTTTCTTTTTGCATTCATTAGTTGATGGAAACTTAGGTTGTTTCCATTTCTTGGCCACTGCTAATTAGTGATGCAATGAGCGTGGGAGTGCAGATGTCTCTTCAACATACTGATTTCATTTCCTTTAGATATATATCCAGTAATGGCATTGCTGAATCATACAACAGTCATTATTTTAAAAACATGTTTTGAGCGACCTCATATGATTTTCCCATATGGCTGTGCTAATTTTATTTCTACCAATATTGTGCAAGGATTTACTTTTCTCCACATTCTCACCAAAACTTGCAATATTTTGTTTTTGATTATAGCCATTCTAACTTGGGTAAGATGGGATCTCATTGTGGTATTTGTTTTCATTTCCCTGATGATAATTAGTGATAGTGGGCATTTTTTCATATACCCATTTGGCCAACTGTATACCTTCCTTTGAGAAATGTCTGTTCAAATTTTAGCCCATTTTAAAATCAGGCTATTAGTTTTCTTGCTATTGAATTGTTTGTGTGCCTCCAAATACACTTTGGATACTAACCCCTTATCAGATACATGGCTTGCAAATATTATCTCCAATTGCACAAGTTGTCTCTTTCCTCTGTTGAGTGTTTCATTTGCTATGTAGAAGATTTTTAGTTTGATGTAATCTCAACGCTGGAATATTATTAGAAACAAAATTAGGCAGCATTGAAAGGTAACTCAATATTCAAACTAAATTTCCTTGGGTTCGTTCTAATATAAATGAATGGTTGAATAAACAAAAATATGGGAGAGAAAAATCTTTGCAAAATAAATCCAAATAATTTCTGTAGATACTTCAGCCTCAAGAGACTTCTCACTCATAAACATGGAGTACATAGAAAGTGGGGAGTGTAACTTTATAGGAGAGAAACCTGACGAGAACTAGCTCAACCAGGTTATCAAGGTTAACATCTCTATTGATAAGTCATGATGACAGCATTTACACTTGATATTATGTGATGCAAATGGAAATTGATATATGTGGTCTTCCAACAGCCAACAGCCTACAATCATATTCTCACCACAAGAAAAACTTCAGAGAATTCCTGTTCAGAGCTATTCTGTAAAATACCTGACCTACTCTCCTTAAAACTATCAAGTTCATTAAAAACAACTAAAGTCTTAGAAACTGTCTCAGCAAAGGGGAGCTTATGGAGACATGACAACTAAATGAAATGTGGGGTCCTGAATGGAATATCATGGGATTTTTAATTTTTAATTTAATTTCAGTTTTATGCAGTACTGTGGATTGAACTCAGGGCCTTGTACATGCTAGGAAAGCCTTCTACCACTGAGGGATATCACCAACCCTTTGGCTGGAACATCACAGAACCAAAAAGAACATTAGGTTAAACCAAGAAAATTTGAACTAAGATATGGACTTTATAGTTAGCAATAATGTGTCAATAAAAGTTTATCATTACCCTATGTACATGTATGATTCCATGAATGCTATGAATCTACATCGTGCACAACCATAGAAATGAAAAGTTGTACCCCATTTGTGTACAATGAATCAAAATGCAGTCTGTAAAAATAAAAAGAATAAATTAAAAAAAGTTTTTTAACAAACATATCACACTAATGTAAAATGTTAACAGTAGGCACAACTTCATGTGAGATATTTGGGAAACTCTTGTATTACCTTCACCAGTTTTCTGTAAATTTAGAAGTGTCTTATATTTAAAAATAGTTAAATTTGGTACAATTTATCCAAGAAGTAATTTAGATCTGGTATTTTGGGGGAGAATTGCCCTTTAAATTTTTTTTCAATTTCTCATATGTAATTGGTTTGGTTATGTCTATGTGTTTTGGGAGACAACTTTGCTAATTTTTTGTATTGTTTAAAATGAAATTTCACATTCCAGATTTTCAAGTTTCTTTGTATGGAGCACTACAGGCTTCTGAGGAATGGAATCAGCAACAGCCCATGAACTATCTACTCAGTACCCAGGCCTCTTCCACCTTCTCCAGTTGGGACAACTATATCCTCTATCTTCAAGCTCTGCCTCAGTTCTTCCATTCCAGAATTGTTTTGCTTTCTAATTTCCCCTGCAATAAGTCACTTTTACATCCTGGGGTTCCCAAGTTCCTATGCTGACTCCTTATCAACACCACCTTTCCCAGCAATACACCACTACCTGGGAACAGGCTGGCATTTTTTTTGTCTTCCACTGGCTTCTTTTGCCTAGACCCTGAAGAAGTGGAGTTCCATACAACCATACCCCAATACTATCTAATTTTATTGTCTAGAGTCACTCCCTATACTACTCTGACTTCAACCTGTTCTGTAGACCTCTGTGCTACTCATTTCATTTCCTATCAGGGGACCCTTTTTTGAAGTGTTCTCCATATTCTCCAATTATAAGTGGTGCCCCCTGGAGCTATGAAACATGACAGTTACTTTCCCTTTTCCCTCCCAAGAACCCTTTCTGGCTCTCAGGGGTTTTCAACTTAATCCTAATGAATGAATTATTTGATACCAGCTTAAGTTAAGGTCCTGCCTGGTGACCTTTACAAGTTAAAAGGGAGAATTCTTTCCATCCACAAATTTCTCCCCTTTCTGTTTCCCTCTTTGGAATAATTTATGATTCCAGGGGTCTGTGCTAGGAGATGTTTCTTGGGGTTTACATGCACAAATTTCCCTTTCAATAGAAGGTGCCTTAAAGCAGCTAGCAGCAGAGAAGGGCAATTTAAGAAAATGCTGCTAAAGCACAGAAGCTAAAGCAGATTGATTTCAGTTTCCAGGCTGCCCTCCGCAGCTGACCACCAATATATCTGCCTGTCCAGGGATGCTTGAAGGGATTTAGCATTTTGTTTGGGCTTTTGTAGCAAGGATTCTGAGATCATTGCCTTAATAGAAGACACACACCCGGGGGAACAACTACAAACTGCTTTAGCAAAAGAATTTCTAAAACTATTTTCTGAAAGAGACAGCACCCTTTTCAAAGCAACATTTTTTTTTCAACAGAGAACTCTGCAAGTGTTTTAAGCAGTTATTGTTTAAATGTTACTAATTTCCCTCCTGGTTCAGGATGTATCATGAGAAGATTTGGGATCAGTGAGATGGAGATCTTTCTGGCTACCAAAGTTGCTGAGGCAGGTGATAGGAGTTGAAATAGCTACCAGGTGGGGTGGTGGGTTCTATGTTGTATAATGTGAGGAGGGGTGGCCAGGGAGGTATCATCAGCATGAATTGTGGTCCTGTAAAGGGGACTCCTGTTCTCAGAAAACATGTATACTGATTAGTTTCTGGGGGTCTTTTAGAAGTCAACATCCTTGATTTTCTACTGCATGAATTCAAAGGAGTAGGAGATCAATGAGGGCTAGTGACGCAAGGAAACTTCCTAGAGGAGGTAGAACTGCAAGTATTAGAACAAAATCTAATCCACAGTCTGTTCTGCTGTTCTTCTGAATCCAAAGAAATTGAGGATATTTACTAATATAGATTTCTGAGTCTTCTGCAATTTTCTACCCCCTCTAATGTAGAAGGAACTTAGAAGATCCACTTTGAAATCAGTATATTCACTGGAAGCTTGGTTGATTGACAGAAGACCTGGTACACAGCAGGAGGGCTGCAGATGCTCATTGTCTGTCACAGACATAAGTTAGAAGTGGAGTCTGGGAATGAGCAAGAAGCTGTGGGCCAAAGGAGAATGAGGGGGTGGGAATACTAGATGGGCAAACATCTGGGCAAGTGGAATTACACCCATCTGAAAAATGTTTGAGAATTCTGAAGAGTGTTTCCTGGGTCTAGATCCACAAATATGGGTGCCACTGCCTAAATCTTACTTCTGTAAGCCAGTGAGCTTGGTGAAACATGCCCACAGGATGCACTGTCAAACTCACCTCTATCTGAACCACATTGATAGAGGTGATTGAACTGGACATTTTGGGCTCAGTACTTGCTTCCATATCTCTGGAACAGAGGGGTTTAGTTGCTTTATTTATGCAGAATAGCCTTGAATGGGAACTGCCAGACCTATATCTGGGTCTGTTTGCTGCTTTTGTAGCTTTGGATGTTCAGGGTGGAAGGTGCTTGGCTGAGAAGGCACTTGGATTTGTGAGTCTGGAGCTAGGATCTTGAGGCTGTTCTGGTGAACTTGGATAGTCACTTTATGTAATTATTCTATTAAGAGAGATGGGTAGCATGCCTCTGCTAGATTTCATTGTGCCCTTTTATCTTTCTTGTCATTGCTCTCTGTCATACAGAAGGGAGATTTTGATTTCTTACACAGATCTTTCAACAGCATGAGTCAGTAGGGAAAGGGTTAATCCCACCCACCTTAGTTTCTAAATATTATTTTATATTCTTCCCCCGTAGGCCTGGTGCCCTCACCTCCTGCTGTTAATCAGAAGTTTTATTATTGTCTCAGCCAATATGCAAAGCACTCACTCCCTCTTCCCCAGACACGCGTCACTGTCCCTAGCCCAGGGCTTCTCACGAAGCCGGTGTTCAGCTGTTGAATAATTTCATGACTTCAATGCTGCAGTGGCTGCTTATAAAGGCCACGTTTTCATTTTCTCAGAAAAACAAAGTGCAATTTAGGTACACTATCACTAGGTGGAACTAGTCTGTTAGAGCAATTTGAGTTCAGGTCCAAAAAATTTGAGCTCTGGATATGTTGCAGATAAGTAAGTAGACGGTTCTGGCTTTTTCTAGAATCATAAATAAATCCCTTTATTAAAACTCTTGAACTCCAATTTAGACCACAGAGTAGATAAGTCTTGTAAATGCAACAGGCGCCCCAGGTAGAGTCTGCTACCTTTACTTATTGATTGCTTCCTTTGCCTTCGTCAGCTCAACTGGAATCTTAACTTAGAGTCAAAAGTGTGTTTTGACAGGTACTTTTCATTCAGCCTTGGAGCTGCTTTGACGTCAAAGCCCCCCAGATGCTTATCCCTCAATGGCCAGCAAAAAAAGAAGTGTAGGTCTCAGCCACAGACAATCTACCCACCTTGCCTCCACTGTTTGAGCTAATTATAGGGAACAACCTCTTTGGCCACTAAGAAAGAGACATAGGCTTCACAGAGGTGTGATGGTGCCTCAAATCAGAAAATATACTTCCTTACTTGACATCTTCTAGATTCCCTCCTCCCTGTTGGGGGCTGCTGGCTTAATTTCCACAATAGCTGCAGTTAATTAGTATCCCAGGGTAACTGACTTCCCTTAGCAACAGAGGTAACAATGGCTTCAGCTCACAAATTACCTTAGCTACAGTTTTCTTCCACTGATAAAAACATATTTAATACTCAAACACAAGTTTTGAATGGAAAATTAATCTGATGTCCACTCATCAACAAATATTTATTAAGCCCCTACTGTGTGCAAGTCACAGAACTAGCCACTGGGTATAGAGAGTTGAATTTGCTATGGTCCTTTTCTCTTGGAGAACTCAAAAAGTAATTGGAAAGAGAAGATATGATTTCAAACAAGTTTACCACAAGATAGTGTTAAATATATGGCCTGGTTTGAAGATCTGAAAGTCGTCTGAAGAGAATGAATCTTTAGGATGGGATGAGATGGGTCTTGAACTTGACCTCCCAACTATGGAGGCTGATAGATTTTAATTTGAGCCTTAATTTTGCCACTGTTGTTTGATCTCTGAGACGTTATTTAAACTTTATGAGCTTCAGTTTCCTTTCCTGTGAATATGGAAAACCAAAATCCACCTTAAAAGGCTTATATGAGGGTCAGAAATTGTAAAAAGTATTTAGCACCTTGACTGGCCAACAGTGACTCTTTTCATCTTTGGTTTCTAAGTATCAAAAGCTCAGTGGCTTTAGCTAGGTGAAGAAAAAGGGATGGAGTTTGCACTTGGAAGGATGTACCAAGGGCATCTGGGACAGGCTGGGAAGGGAAGGCAGAGGAATTTAGCTTACAAAGAGAGATTGAGTGCAGAGGGAGATTAGATTGGAAAGGTAGCTGAGCTTTTGTCATAAGGACTATCAGTGAAAATGTTTGAGCTGAAGGGACTGTTTCAAAATAATCCGGTGATCTGAGCATTTTATTTGATAGATGATATGGCTTTCCTTTCTCTGGTCCTGTGTTTCCTAAGATGACTCTTTCAATTGTGAAGTAGAGTTTATTTTCTAATTAAATAAAAAAGTTAATACTCAGTTTCATATCATTTATGGTTTTCAACTTCCACCATGTAGTTTCTCAACAGAATTTTAAGATACATCTAGCTATTGGCCTGTACTTTACCAATTATACCCCTATTAGAACCACTAGCAGAGAGAGAATAAAAGGAAGTCCTTGCCTGGGTCTGAGTGATGAGACTGACTAGAGAAAAGTGAGCAAAGAGAGGTATTGAAGAACTAGTTTGCTTCTGCCTCAGTTCCCTGTAAAATGTCAGATTTGGATGCTACATATGGCCATCTTCACCTTCTATCTAAAGCAAGGAGAATGCCTGATTGCTCCTAATTATATTATCATTGCTACTACTATAAATGATGATAAATCCTAATCTCAGCATTTGCATTTGCACAGACAGCATTACTTGCTCTTTTTAAAGAACATTCAAGCCTATTCTCTCATTTTCTTCTCATACCAGACCTAGACATTGTTTAAACACCCGCCCTCCCTCCACCTTAGTTCTACAGATGAGGAAACTGAAGCCACTTGGTTCACAACACATAGAGAGTTAATGACTGGAAACCAGGTCTTCTCACTTTCTCCCAATTACTCCGTTAATGGATAGTAGAGCCTATGTAAGCGAAAGTGACATTCATGGGACACTCAGATTCCTGTCTCTGGGAAACCTTGTGTGTCATTGCCCTTCTCTGGGGAACTCCTGGAGATCACACATTCTCAATAGCAGCCTTCCTCCTCCTACAGATCATCAACACTCATCCAAAAAGCCTGAGGCCAGTCATGGTACTTGGGCTCTTTTCCCACATCTAACCATTCCACAGCATATAACAAATCCTTGACAAATTTCCAATGAGAAAAAAAAATAGCAGAAACTAAAAGCCCTCCATCTGTGAGTTGATGTGGCCAAGAATAGGCCTACTTCAAGAATAATCATGAGACTTAACCCCCTGGCCCCCAAGTGTAGCTGGTATGTTGCCCCCAGAGGTTGTTAAGAGGTTCTTTTTAGGGTCTTATTCTTTCCATCCAACAGGGAAACATCATTATTATAATCCAGTAAATCTCCATAAGGAACCCAATTGAAACATGTTGTGCATTCGAGGTTCTTTTGTTTCATACTGAGCACATAAATAAAGTATTTATCTTACTTTTCCCTACATTTGTGGGAATAAAGAGCTCATCTCCCCTCAAAGAGAAATCAAATGCCAAACAAAATTCCACCCTCTAGAAAAGCATCAATGCAAAAAAGTTTTGCAATTACATATACATTTTCAATATCTAGTTATCACTGAATAAATCAGCATGAATTAAATACCTAAAAAGTGCCATGCACTTTACCTGCTTATCTCATTTAATTCTCAGAATAACCTTATGAGGGATAGGATTATCATGTCCATTTTATAGATGAGAAAACTGGTGCTCAAAGATATTAGACCCACATTAATAGCACAGAGCTACTAAGAGGGTCATATGGGACTTTAATACAGGTTTTCTAATTCCAGAGCCATAAAGTACTTCAGGAGCAAGTACAGAAGTTTGTTCCAAAAGTAAAATCAATTTTCAGTAAAGAACTAGGGAAGCAAATATTCATGAATTAGGGAACATCCTAATTTCAGATCGAAATCACTTGGCCACTTAAAAATAAAAGACTTAATAAATCATAAAGAATTCCACTTAAACTTATTATCTAAAGTAATTAATAAGAATGACATTTCCTTCCCAACTCCAAATGATAAAATCAATTTGGGAAGTTTCCCAATAATTTAAACTTGAAACACTAATCTTAAAAGAAAGCCTATATATCAAAAGTCTTCATAGAATGGCACAAATATAACCGAATCTTAATTTTAAATTTTTATTAAAATGATTTTTCTTTTAAACTGGAGACAAAAAGACAAAAAGCTCTCTAATCCATTGAGCCTTCTGCATTTTATTTAAGAGGTTTAATTTTTCAAGCCAAAGCTGGGAAGACAAAACAAGCTCAGTTGATTCACACCCCAGAATTGTAATTTCTCTGCTTGAGCCAATGTCTAAGTGCCTGTGTTAAGGGCTTCCCATCGACCGGAATGTGTTAATTCATCAATCCACACAACTTGCCTTTGTACTTGCCTCATTTTCCTTTTGGTTAGGGTTGCCTGTAAAATGAAGGACTTAATTTTTAGGTACACAATAAAATATCTTTAGATAAATATACTCTACACATAATTGGGGCACGCTTGTACTAAGCAATTCACTATTTATCTATAATTCAAATTTAACTGGATATCCTGCATTTTTATTTCCTGAATCTGGCAACCTTACTCTTGGTTCACTTTAGGTATCCCTGGGGTGTCACCTTTAAATGATTATATTTTCAAAATGCATTATTTGTATGTCTTGTGGTGTGTATGTGTGTGTGTGGGGGGGGTGAGTTCCTTCCAAAATGAAGGTTCTGGAGCATACTCTCATTCTTGAGACCATAGGTGTCAATCATTTTGATTAACAAAGTGTCCTCAAAACTACACACACACACACACATGTGTGCATGTGCGCACACACACACACACACACACTTTAGTTTAGACTAGCAGATCAATTTGAAAGAGAAAAACAAATGGTGGGAGGAGGAGGGGGTTGTTGGAAGAAACATCCTCTACTATATATTAAAAGGCACTGTAAATCTCTACTGATTAGAACAGTTTGGTTCTGGTATGTGAGTAGATAAATCAATGCCATAGAATAGAGATCACTAAACTTCCTACCTCAAAATAAGTTGCAGAAATAACAAGAAGTCAAATGGAAAATGCAGTTGTGATGGTACCAGAAAAAAACCAGAAAACATTAATTTAATCTTGAAATGGAAAAGAACTTTCTAAAGAAGATACAAAGTCCAGAAAACAGAAAGAAAAAAATTGACGATTACACATAAGTTTTTATTTTTTTCATGAAAAATACAATTAACAGGCAAAAAGCAATTTAAGAAAACATCTCCTATGCATCTGACCAATAGCAGTCCAATGTGATCAATAGCTCAGTCCAAATAACAGGTGCACTGTTATTTAATATGCAAAGGTCTCTTACAAATCAATAGGAAAAAAGAGCACAAGCATAAATTTAACAAATTAGTAAAGGCCATAAGTGGATAGGTCACTAAACATAGCACATGTAGTTAATAAATACAGAAAAAGATGTCAAACTTCACTAATAACTAAAGCAATTAAATAATAGTAATTAAATCATATTAAATTAAAACAATAGGAAAACATCATTTCGTTCCATCAGATAGGAAAAGATCAAAAGTTAAATAATATCTAGTGTTGGCTGAGGATAGTAAAATGGGTATTCCAGACCTTGGAGGTGGGATTATAAATTGGTGCAAATTCTTTGGAGAACACATTCTGTAATATCTATGAACATAAAAAATGCATTTACCCTTGACTCAGTAATTCTCATTCTAAAAATCCATGAAACTACTATACAAATATGCAAAAGTATACATGTACAAGAATATTCATTACAACATGGTATTAATGAGAAAATGCATCTAATTTAAATGTGCATTATAGAAACATGAGATAAATTAATATATATTCAGATATTGAAATAACATTCGGTCCATTCAAGAAATAAAAGTGAATTGCATTACTGAAATGAAATTATTTCCAAGTTTAATTTTTTGAGATTGAAATAAAGTAAGGCTCCCACCAGTTGTATAGTTTTGTATGTGCAGAGACAGATTGGCTTTCATTGTTATACCTGTCTGTACTCTTTGAAACTTTTTATATGAAATGCAAGTATTACTTTTTCAATAAAAAACCTAATCTATAAAGGATACCTCTTGGGATCTTTTTTTAAGCTTGCTTATCTCATCTCTCATTTCTTCTCTTGTTCTTATCTCAAGGTCTATTTGCCAGTTATCATTGTTGTGACAGTTGGGTCCTGCAGGGAGCTGATGATAACTGGTGCCTTGCTCCCTTTCATAACACAGCCCAGCAATCAGCAATTCAATTTCCTTGTACCCGAAAGGTCCTCGGTTGATGTTACCATCTAAGAATGTCACTTCTCCCAATACCAAAAATATCAGGAAGAAGAATATATCCCTCCAACAGTGAAGTTCAGGACATTCTGCATTTCTTCCATAGGAGAAATTTATCACACCCACAATTCTTGGGTTCTTTTCTAACTCTCCAGCAGATGCCGCTCTCCTCAGTACCTTTCTTGTTATTAGCTCTTCATGGAATGCCCTCCTTTGCCTAGCTGGTGCTTAAAATTTTGCTCCTTTAAGACTTAAGTCAAGACTTACTTTTTCTCCAGGTTGAGTTTCATGATTACTTTGGCCCTGTTCAAATCACTGTTCTTTCCTTTCTCTTTGTTTATTATTTTCATAAAAAGATATTAGAATATTCCAAATAATATTTTTGTAAAACATTTAAAAGGTGAATTTACTATTTTACTTTTTATTTTTTTAATTGAGAGAGAACATTGTATGTTTTAATCACGTATAACATGATATTTTGAAGTATATATATACATTGTGGAATTTGGGTACATATTGCTAATTAATAAATTATCACTGTACATTGTCTAGTCACAATTTTTATGATGAGAACACACAACATCCATCTCTACATTTTTCAAAAATATATCAGTATCTATAGTCAACTTCCTGCACAATAGGTCTCTTGAAATTTATTCTTCCTATCTAACTATAATTATGTATCTGTTTATTAACATTCCCCATCTTCCCCTAACCCCTAATCAGCCCAGCCTCTAATAAACACCATTCTACTCTATATTTCTACGGTATCATTTTTTTTAGATCCCACATACAAGTGAGGTAATGTGTTATTTTTATTTCTGTGCCTGGCTTATTTCATTTAACATAATATCATCCATGTTTGCCCACGTTGTCCCAAATGTGTGTGTGTGTACGCATGTGTGTATATGTTTTCATTTTCATTATTCATTTGTCTATTGATGTTTTCCATAATGGTTGTACTAATTCACATTCTTACCATCAGCATACAAGAGTTTTCTTTTCTCCACATCCTTTCCAGCACCTTTTCTTTTGTGTTTTTTATAAAAACCATTCTAACAGGTGTGAGGTGATACCTCATTGTAGTGTAGATTTGCATCTCCCTGATAATTAGTGATGTTGAGCATTTTTCATCTACCTGTTGACCATTTGTACATCTTCTTTTAAGAAATGCCTAGTCACATATTTTGTCAATTTTAGTGGGGTCATTTTTTGTTATTGAGTTGTTTGCATTGCTTATATTTTTTATATCAACCCCTTGTCAGATATATTTAGCAAATATTTTCTCCCAGTCTGTATGTTCTCTAGCCATTCTGTTGACTGTTTCCTTAGATGTGCAGAAACTCGTTAATGTAATCCCATTTGTCTATTTTTGATTTTGTTATGTGTGCTATTGATCAAGTGGGATTCATCCCAGGGATGCAAAGATGGTTCAACACACGCAAATCAATAAATGTCACGTCACACTAACAGAATGAACGACAAAAGGGGTATGATTTTGACATGCAGAAAAAGCATTTGACAAAAGTCAACACCTATTCATGATAAAAACTCTTAAAAATTTAGGTAGAGAAGAAATGTACCTTGACCAAGTAAAGACTGTATATGACAAACCAACAGCTAATATCAAACTGAATGGGAAAAAGTTGAAAGCTTTCCCTATAAGACCAGGAACAAGACAAAGATGCCCACTTTCACCATTTCTATTCATTATAGTACTGGAATTCCTTTCCAGAGCAATTAGGCAATAGAAAGAAATAAAAGGAGGAAAGCTGGAAAGAAGGAAGTTATGGTCTGTTTTCAGATGATATGACTTGATCTTATATAAGGTTAACACCAAATATTCCAATAAAAAATTTAAAACTAATATATTTATCAAAGTTGCAGTATAAAAATATAAAAACCAGTAGCATTTCTAAGTTAATAGAAAACTTTTTAATAGAGAACTTTTTGAAAAGGAAATTAAGAACAAATCCATTCACAATAAGTCAAAACAATACCTAGGAAAAAATTTAATCAAGAAGATGAAAAATCTCCACAGTGAAAACTGTAAGACATTAATGAAAGAAACACAAATAAATATAAAAATATCCTTTGTTAACAGGTTGAAATAATTAATGTTTTTATAATGTTAATAGCAGTTAAACTGATCTACAGATTCAATATATTCCCTGTCGAAATGTCAATGACATTCTTCACAGAAATAGAAAAAATTATCCTTTTAGAATAGAGGAAAGGGACCATAGGATAGGAGGAGGGGAAGGAGGGGGTGAGTGCTGGAGAGTGATATTATAGGTCAAATTATATTGTTATATTGTGTGCATGTACAAATATGTACCAACTGATCTCATCATTGCATACAATCATAATGAACAATAAAATAAGTGGAAAAAATTTAATTATAATTAGTTAAATCTTAAAAAAAGAAAAAAAAATGATCCTAAACATCTGTATGGAACCACAAGAGACCCCAAATAGCCAAAGCAATCAATTTTGAGCAAAAAGAACAAAACTGGAGCCATCAGTCTACTTGACTTTAAAGTATACTAGCAAGCTATACCAACCAAAACAGTATGGTTCTGGCATAAAGACAGACACATACAACAATGGAACAAAATGAAGAACCCGGAAATAAATTTATGTATTTACAGCCAGCAGAATTTTGACAAATGTGCCAAGAATATATGCTGGTTAAAGAACAGTTTTTACTATGAATTGTGTTGGGAAAAGAGGGAATCCAAATGCACAATGATAAACTGAGACCCACATCTTTCACCATATACAGAAATTGACTAAAAATAGATTAAATGCTTAAATGAAAGACCTGAAGCTATAAAACTACCTGTACTAGAAGGAAATATAGGGGAAACACTTCATGGTATTGGTCTGGGTAAGGAGTTCTTTTTTGTATAAAACATTTTTATGTTAATGTAACTAACACAAAATATGAATTAACTATATGTCATTATCTAAATTACAGTGTTTTTTGAGTCAAACAGAACAGGGTTCAAATTTTTCCCCAATTCTATTTGGGTTCTGTGAAAATTATTTAAGCTTCCTTTCTCAATTTCTCCATTTTCATAGGGTGGATAGTAATATCTACTATATAGAGTTATCTAATGGGCATTGAAAGTAAAGTGACTTTTACCATATCTGCCCAGTACATCACAATTGATTAATTACTCTGAGCCCAGAAACACCTTGTTTTTTAACCCATCCTGTTTAGTATCCACAAGAAAAGAAACAACAAACTTGGGGTTAATAGACCCCAAGATGAAATTTAATGTGCATTTAGAGATTTTCTGTTTTCTCTTATTTGGCTTTCTTATCTTATTTCTTCTCTTTTCTTATTTCAAGGTCTATTTGTGTTCTGAGTCTACCACTATCATTTGTATGACATTGGGCTAATTACAGAAATTTTTAGAGCCTTGGTTTTCCATCCTAAAGTAGGGTTAATAGTGTTTATTTCAAGGGCTGTTGGGGAGTTTCAATAGGATTATGTATGGGAATGTGTAAAGTGTTAAGTTGTAAAGTGCTATAGCAATTTGAAGTGTTCTTATTAAATGTTCATGTAGAGTGAGATTTTAAAGAGAACAAAAGTCTTTGGAGTCCCAATGATTTATTTTGCAGCTCAGATTGATGTGTCACTTTCAGTTGGTTCACAAGCCATACTTCCAGCTGTCATCCATCAACACTTTGGCCACAGCCTGTTCTTGGCTGCCTGTCTGTATGGAATTAGTTATCCTTCCCAGCACAGCCTAGTTTTCTCCAGACAAAATCCCTTCTTCCCCGGGACAGAGAGTCTCTCATTGAGTGTTCAACTGACAAACCCCATCTCTTTGATTCTTCCTCACTCTTTTTTGTCCATTTTTCTGTCTTAGAGATGTTGAAATGTTTTTAAAAGCTCATTAATTCATCGATTTTGTTTTACAGGCATGTATTGGCATCTACTGTGTGCCAGTTTTGATGAGTAAGTTTTGAGCATGTAGAGGTAAATAAGGCACATTTCCAGCCCTCTAGGACTTCACAGGTGACACTATAAACAAACGATTTTGGGTAATAAGTGTAGCAATAAAAATGTTTGCAAGCTACAGGAACAGCAGATTCAGGAAAAACTTCCTAGATAATGTGTCATCTAAGTTTTAAAGGATGAGTAATATTTTGACAGATAGATAAGGAAGATAAAGATATTCCATGCTGGGGATGTATGTTATCAAAAGGTACAGACATGAAACAGCACTGAATATTTAGAGAATATATTAGAGAATATATTACAAGATTATGAAACTGGGTGAAGTGGCACACACCTGTAATCCCAGTGGCTTGGGAGGCTGAGGCAGGAGGATCGAGAGTTCAAATCCAGCCTCAGCGAACATGAGGCCCTAAGCAATTCAGTGAGACCCTGTCTCTAAATAAAATACGGAAAAGGGTTGGGGATGTGGCTCAGTGGTTGAGTGCCACTGACTTCAATCCCTGGTGAGAGAGAGAGAGAGAGAGAGAGAGAGAGAGAGAGAGAGAGATTAATTATGAAGAGTGATGGGAGGAAATGAAGTACAACCCAGACCTTGGAAATCCTTTTATCCATTCTAAGAGCCGTATGGAAGGAACCACACCATGGTAGGTGTTTTAAAAAGGAGAGAGGCATAATAACTTCACAGCAGTGGTTGTCAGCTCTCACCATGCATCAGAACCACCCAGGAATTCTGAAAATTATGATGTTCAGGGTCTACCCGTGAGACTCTTACACCATTCATCTTCACTGAAGTAAAGATTTGGGCATTTTATATATTGTTTTCTGGTGTTCTTAAGATGCACCTGGGGTTAAGAAAATGAGCATAGAGTTTCTAAAAGATCATTTTGATACTAGTATGGACGATGCATTGTGGTTCTCAGAAAGGTAAGACTAGAGGTGAGCAGGGCCCTGAGGGATGGAGAGCTATTGAATTAGCCCAGGTATGATAAAACCTAGAAATACAACATGTTAAAAGGATAAATTGTTACCTCCCCTGAGCACATTATTAGATGCATAAAAATAGACTATGTTTCATACTTTTTCAGCACTGGACATAGATACTCAATGAATACTTTCTACTAGATTGATTAATCACTAAGCACTAACCACTTATTTATTTTGTTTTCTCTGTTTTCCTGACTCCACTCAAGTGACTATTGCTAAGTGTGTTTTTATGTGTCTCCTTAGTATCCATTGCTGAATCCAAGAGGTAGAATATACTTTCAAATATCAGAACTTCCAGGAAGCAGAATTATACACACATGGTGGCAGCAGGGAGAGAAAAACAAGCAAATGTGACAAAATAGTGGAGAGTAAATCTAGGGGGACAGTATATATTCAGAGGTTTGAAATTTTTCAACATAAAATGTTGGTGATCACCCTGAATTATATACTTTGACATGGTTAAAATGGCAAGTTTTAAGTTTCCACAATAAAAAATGGGAAAATACACAGATTATTGCAGATGAGGATGAACCCAAATGACCAGATGAACTGAGGACCCAAAGTTGTATGAGAAGAGAGGAGGACATGAGTGGGGACTGAAAAGGTAGATATAGAATCATGATTCCAAGTATATCAACATACTAGAATGACGAGTGGAAAGTAACAATATCATAGTTCTCCTTTGAGGTTCAGAACATCAATTGCATATGCATAGTATGGTTTGTTATACCAGCAGTTGATGTGAAAATGTCCTGAAGTTTTTCACCTGTTCATGGCCTGATGTGAAGCAAGGATGTGACATAGTTGCTAAATAGAGTTATATGAGTTGAGATGTCAGGTATAGAGTTCAAATGTCTAAAACAATAGAGGTTTGAATCTAACAGATATTTGTAAAGGTCAAGCAATCATGTACACCAAATGAGGGTAACACGTCTACAAAAGAACCAACAACATAGAGAAAATTTAAAACATCATCTAAGATATGGATCTGAGGGTTGTGTTCTCATGAGAAGGTTTGCCCAGAAAGAATGAAGCCGAAAGATAGATAAATAATCCTTGCCAGGTACCCAGAAACTAAGAAGCTAAAAAGTGAGGGGTGAATAATTCATAGGGTTCTGAAGAGCTACTAGATTAACATTGCAAAGGGTTAACATTGCAAAGTTCCCAAGAGCCTGGCCAGCAGCTGTGAGGCAGCCCCATTGCAGCTGTTTGGCCCCAAGGCCCTCTCCTTGCTGCCTCTGCCTCTGCCTGCCAAAGTCAGGGTAGGGCCCTGAGAAGCTAGAGAAGCAAGACATAAAAGGAATGTGAGTTTTTTTCTTCAAAATCTATAGTTATGGGTTATAATTCTTACTATGTCCAAATCATAGATGAGGAAACTAGGCTCAGAACTGGCTGAAACTCATATTGCTAAGGAATGGCAGAAATGAAATTCAAACCAAAGTCATGAGTTTATGTACTATTTATTAAGATCTAGTCATGGCAAGCACTGGGGCTACAAAGGTGAATAATACATGGAACTTGCCCTCAAGAGGCTTATAAATATCTTAAACAATGCAATCAGGGTTAAAATAGAGGTATTCACCTTACATTATAGAATCATGTACTGGAGAAGAGGAGCTAAAGTGAAGCCGGAGGGTAGGACACATGGAGAAAATGATGGGAAGAATATCTGGAAAATTGATTTGGGCCCAGATTGTGTTGGCCTGAAAATGATATGACAAATTGGGTGGACTTTGCATTGTATACAGTGAAGAATTATAAACATTTCTAAACAAGAGGAACTGCATGGTCAAATCCATTTAACTAGATAACTCTAAGAGCAGGTGGAGGATGAACTGGAGGGACCTGGGAAGAAAGATAATGAAAGTGACTATTGCAAAAGCTCATATGAGAGGCAGTAGCAGTAAGGACATGTAAGTACGGGGATAAACACTTGTGAGAACATTTTGGAAGGTTGAATCACTGAGACTTTGTGACTGATTAGACAGGGAGTAAACATGAGAAGTATATGTTGATGCTGAATTGATAAAACTTTAGACAGTTAATGGAAATGAAGATCCAGTAAGAAGGCCAGGTAGAAGGAGTTAGGAGTTAGAAGATCTTTGGTTTGGGACAAATTGATCTTCAGATGACTCTATATACCAGAAAAAGTGTCCAGTAGGCAGTTAAAAACAGGATTAAAGTTGAAGAGAAACATTTGACCTAAAGTTAGGAATTTGGGATCATCAGCCCTTTCAAGCTGGTTGGAGCTAAAACAGAAGACTGAAACTGAGTTTGTTTTAGCAAGCAAAAAGAAAAGAGAAGAGAAGAGAAGAGAAGAGAAGAGAAGAGAAGAGAAGAGAA